>JANHGB010063982.1:9177-21988 GCA_026283785.1 Coracopsis vasa | reverse complement strand
AATAAAAGTGCTACATTTTTCACAGACTGCTCCTGACTTACTCCCTGGAGAGAGTCTTTAATCACGTTAATAGTGCAGAGCCAGGAAGGCTGCATGTTGTAGTGCTTACTTTTGTTCACTTTGTTAATGGTTAACTGTGTTAACAATTAGTTATTTAACTTTTTGAATTTCTGCCTTGATGGTATCGGTTTATTTCAGATGCATGTTAGCTAAAATTGTTATCTGTATTATGCAAACATTTTTTTGGCAGTCACTTTTAAAGTGTAGGGGGGCAGAACGTTTAGTTTAGATTTTGGACCAAAGGCAGACTTTGCATGATTGGCAGCAGGGAGGATTGTGGGGTTTCTTGGAGTAAACAGCAAAGATTTTATATTCATGTCTTTTAAAGAACGTGGACTTCAGAAGCTTTCAAGAAAATTCTTAATGTCATAATTGGATGATCCTGAGCAAAATGTGTGCTATGCCTTCTAAGAATGTTGCTTAAGCACAGGTGTGCTTTGCATTGGCATCTTCACTTAGACTTACAGTAAGTCTTTTCTGTCGCCTGCCATCATCTCAGTCAGGCGTGTACTTCAGGCAGTTTGCTACTGTGACATTAATGGTGAACTTTTCCTTCCTTTGGTTTGTCCAAGGGAAGTTAAAGACCATATGCAGAAACCTGAGCTGATGCTCTAATCTGATAAAAGTATCTGTGCATCCTTTTTATGTCTTTATTTAATGATATCATGTAGTTTTTTAATATTCATTTGAAGTGAAAATGAAAGTGCTTTCCCATTGACTCTTAGGTTGAGAAGAAAAAGTTGGTTTATATTTCAGACTTGGAAATACGACCTGTTACTCTATGGAGAGATTTAAATAGATTCCGATTGCCACACTTTGGTGTAAGGTATAATAGAACTCAAGCCTAGTAGCTCCTAATTTCATAGCTGCTATGAAGAAACTTTGCCTCGAGAGCTCATATACTGAAAAAAAAATCACTTTTTATGAGGTGGAGGTTTTATGGACACCTTCCACTAGACCAGGTTGCTCAAAGCCCCATCCAACCTGGCCTTGAACACTGCCAGGGATGGGGCAGCCACAGCTGCTGTGGGCATCCTATGCTGGCACCTCACCACAATAAAGAGCTTCCTAATATCTGGTTTGAATCTTTCAGCATAAAGCCATTCCCTCTTGTCCTGTCACTGCGCTCTTACAAAAAGAAAGTTCCTCTCCAGCTTTATTGTAGGCCCCCTTTAGGTACTGGAAGGCTGTCATCTGGAAACCATTTTGAGAAGGCACCAAAAATACAAACCCAACCTGATTTTCAGTGTGGCTTAGCATAGGGCTGGCATTAAACCTGACGTGACAGGTTAAACACAACCACCATTCTCTTTCATTCATTTAGCACCTAAGGGTCTAAGAAATGTGATGTGAGGCTGGCACAGGAGTGGGCAAGGTCTTGCAGGAACAGGTATGTCTCTCTTGACCATGACGAACAAAGAATGAGAGAATAAAAATAGACAAGGAGCACCTTATCTATTTTCATCCTCATTTGGAGTCAGGTGTGTAATGACAAGGTAGAGAGCTGAGCTTTGTTTCTGTTTAAAATAACTGCAGAATTTATCACAGCTTGGCAGTAAAGGCAAAAGATTATCCCAAGGGGCATTCGAAATGCAGAGGACATCTGGAAGTTGAAGATACTCCCACTGGTTTTCTAATGCAGGTGGAGGTTATGGCTCTGTGACTGTCATTGCCAGATTTGTGCACTGCTTTGGCTTTACACAAAGAGTTAGCTGGCAATTATAGCTGCATCAGGTGGACCTGAGGACAGTATGACCCTTTTGGCAGCATTTCACTGACTTGTCTCCCGGAGCCCCATGCTGCCTCAAGTCCTAATCTATACCTGCTCCCCTTGAGGACTATGAAATGCCTTTCTTGTTGCCTCCAGTGTCTGTTATTACTCAGCTCTATGGGGATGATTTTCTCGTTTATCATGCTTAGTCACTGACTTTTCCATTTTCCCTGGAAAAATACCACACAGGATGCCACCGACTTCATAGCTTTATATGGCTGCCCCCACACTCACTCCTCAAACTGGAACAGCATAGGCTGTTCGGGAACTGGGAGAGTTATTTCTGCTATGTGCAGAATGCGATGATGAGAAAGGCTACAGTGTAGCTAAAGGTTTCGCAAGAACAAACTGCCTGCTTTTCTATTGGATCACAAAGATGCGAGCTTCAATTCGGAAAGGATGATGCACACGTGGGAGAATATGCAGTAGAGGGAGGACTCTAAGCAATGAAAGATAACACTTGTGATTACCCCTGTGGACCGTAACCTTTACCTGCTGAGGAAAATACATTCGTGTGCTAACATTTAACACTGCTAATTTCATAACGAGTTACAGTGCTCTAACAGGTGCCATGGGAACAGGCAGTCCTGTTCTGTCAACACTGGGACTCTTTGACTGCAGTGAGCTGGTTCACAATGCTAAACCTGCAAAAACTAGCCCTGGAAAAGGCAGCAAGCAGATTTCTACTAGTTTAATGCCCTGGAAAACAGCTTGTAGTGGGATAAAAACAAGGGCTAGCACTGGACAAAGAAGAGAGGAAAGGACAGGAACACCCCACTAAGGAAGAACTGTTCGTGATGTTCTAAACTAAAAGAGGAGAGATTCAAGCTGGACGTGAGGAAGAAATTCCTTACAGTGAGGGTGGTAAAACACTGGCACAGGTTGCCCAGAGAGGTGGTGGATGCACCATCCCTGGAGACATTCAGGGCCAGGCCTGACATGGTTCTGAGCAGCCTGATCTAGTTGAAGATGTACCTGTTCATGGCAGGAGGGCTGAACTAGATGCCCTTTGAAGGTCCCTTCTAATCCAAACTGCTCTATGATTCTATGATTTTAGCAGTGTGAAACTGCAGAATAAAAAGCTTTGACCTTGTTACTGGAAGGCAGTGATCTCTCTGCATCTCATTTTCAGACCACTGGGAGAAGAGAAGCAAAAGTCAGGAGAGTGTCCAGGAGGCAATAATCTCTCTTTAAAAGGTTCCTGTGTTACCCAAGGGTGTTGCAAACATAAAGGTCACACACTCTTTTACTCACATTGGTTTCCCAGATAGGTAGGTCGTAAGCAGGCACATGTGTTTCCTACCCAGTTTCTTCAAGTTTTATGTTAATGGGAAGGAGTATTTCTCCTTTTGGCTCAAGGCTGTTTGAAGACCACCTAGACTTGTTAATATTCTTGCTGTTGGCTAATGTCCACACTCCTACATTCCTTACAATTCTGGGCTGCTGAAAACCACACAAGCAGGCTGAAATCCCTCTAGTTAGTTCATCACGGTAACTAGGTAAGTACAGTCACTATTTGGAAGTAAAAAGGGCGTGAGGCAGCATTAGGCTAAATGAAAGCTGCATAAATTCCCAGCAAGCCACCATTACTATTTGGTACTGCTTGTGGAAAATAGTTGATAGGGATTAACTCTTCAGTATCTCTTCCAAATACAATAATTAGATGTCATCAAATGAAACTAACGAAGTCCAAGTTCGAAACATGCAAAAGGAGGTGCTACTTCACCAACTGGTAGTAGACCTCTGGCATAACTTGCTGGAGGATGCTCTGGATACAGGAATTTTACATGGGTTTGCCCTACGGACAGCTTTAAACCAGGAAGGCAGAGGGAATGGGAATATAAAGGAGCAGCAAGATAGAGGGATAAAGAGAGGCTCCAATTCAGAGACTCTATGCCTTCCATTGCTGAAGACCCTCGGCAAAAAACACGGCCCATCAGATCCAGGGTAGGCTGCTTGTATAAGCCATATAGCCAAAGACTCAGCACTTGCCCAGTTCTGCAGCAGTTCTGTGAATGCAAACAAATGTAGCTAACATCCTCTCCTGCTACTGGTGAATATATTTATTACTTTCACTGTAGTTCTCCATGCTAAGCTCCTCTACCTTTCTTTGCATTCTCCTTTTCTGTACACTGATTTACCTGTGCATTCTCTGTCCTTTTCTCCAAAGCTCTGTGAACTAACATATTTCTGTTACTTCTAGATTAAGTGAAGGTCTCCTAAAGGCAGCGGCAATGAGTGCTGATGAGCTACTTTGCAGAAGTCTCAAGGAGATGGCAAAAACTAAATAGATAATTTAGTATTTGAGCACCAATTGCTTTACTCCAAAGCATTTGGAGAAAGAAAATGGAAATTTACCTAGAAACAATACAGTAACAGACATTCAGAAATAACTTTGTCAGACACATTCAGCCCTGCCCGAAAGAAAATGAAATAAAATAAAAACTGAAAAAGATTTTTTTTTTTCTTGTTGGGTTAATATTTGAATCATCAAAATAAGTTTGCAGCAGCTCAGTGTATTCAGTTATAGATGCTGAATGTGAACTGGTGAGGAAATCTTACAACACTGAGAGCAAGTTGTAGATTGATACAAAAACATTTTACTGGGTCAAAGCTATTTATTAGCCTTCAGAGGCAGAATTGTGTGGGCTTCCACAGCTGGACCTTTCCTGAAAGATCCCAAGCCCCTTTCTGGTTTAACTCAATGTTACATGTACCCCCAGACACAACCACTGCACTCATGGCTATGGTCTGCCGCTACTTTTCCAAGCAGCTCAGATACCACATCTTTGTTTTGAGACTTCGTCTTCTTTGTTTATATAGACCCAGGGACTAACATTGGCAAGAGATTTTATTTTCAGCAGACAGCAGATTGCAGACACTGAGCATGTCACGTCATCTTCACCTTTTGCTTAATTGAGACTCAGTGTTCGTCCTAAAAAGAGCATGAAGAACATAGGTCATAGGAGGGGAAGAATAGGATGAAGTTCACGTATTTTTAAGCAGCCAGCATTTTAATCCTTAAGAAACTCCTTGAAGTAACTAAGGAACCATCCCTGAGGAATCTCTAGCACCATCCCCAATGCCTAACGTCCTGGCAGTGCAGTGATTTTTCAGCTAGCAGGCTTAACTTGAAAGGTCAGAAAGTTGTTCGAACAAAAGATTAAGTCACCAATTTATAAGCACTTTCATTCAGTAAACTGGTAAGCTGCTCATGCCAACAAGGCAGGCAATCAAGAACAAGCTGTTTTAAATGAATCCAATACTCCTTATTGGAATGACTAAGCTAGTGGGCAAGGGGGAAAAATAGAGATGTGTTAAACCTGACTGTAATTAAGATTTCAGTCTATTTTTCTTAAGCAAACAGGAAAACGCCAAGGTAAAATCCATTGTAAGCTGTAAGCACAACTTTTTCAGAATTTGCATTCAAAATAGCTCCTTGACAAACTTGGGGACAGTTACTCTGGGGAATCAGGGATGTCTTCTTAGTACAGGACCATTCAACATCTGCATTAATAATTTGTTAAGCAGATTAGAGCATGCAGTGTTAACGTATGCAGATGAATCGGCCTGGGAAGAGTTTTAAACACTCTGAAGTCAAGAACAAAAAATCAAAATGAGTCTCAGAAACCAAAGGAATGGTTCAACAAGATGCGATGCTACAAGAATAAGGGCAGGCTATGTTTAGGAAGTATCCATCAGTACAAAATCAGAAATGCCTATTCAGGGAGTAGTATAAAGGCTTGAGCTAAAGTGGATCACAGTCTGAAAATAACTCAAAATACACTAGCATTGCAGAAACAGGTAAAACCTATTCTGGGATGTGGCAACAGAGGGTGTGATATTTATGGGCTGAGTGATGATGTACTTAATTGACAGTAAAGTAAGATTTAAGAATTACCTCTGTTTCCTTACAGCACAGTAATACTCCAACAGGCATATGGCTGCCACACAGCTCATGAAGAGCAGCATATATTGCTCTGTGATATCTCCAAGTAGAGGTCAAACCCTTGTGGAAGCCTGGAGTGTTATCAATGCTGTAAGTGTCTTGTCATGTTTATTTCACCTACCTCTCACATGCTTTTCAAGTCTGGGGAGGATTGTACATGTCCCGTCACCAGTGGGTTTATTTCTTATTTTTAGGCAACTGTTATACTAATCAAAACCAGCATTAAAACAATATACCACATAGTTGCACAACCCAGGGAAACTCATTAAGCTGTAATCACAAGAGACTGTTTAAACTATTTGGCATGTTACACTGGTAAAAACACAGTGCAGGAAGAACAAAGCTTACATATATATCAGACATCTCTATGGCATCCAATCTGCTGATAAATACTGCTGGAAACCAAGCTGTAATATCACCAGCTGTTTACCCATCCAGGAACTATGCCTAGCTGGCACAGAATTTTTATGCCAGTATAGTTTCTTTGAAAAGGTATATTTAGCATTATAAATCTTTGAAAGTACTCATACCAATACAGAGGTCTTTCTTTCCATATTGTGTAAAGATACAGGACTACACAGTCTTTCTATATACATGATTTGATGCTACAGTCAATTCAGTGTCAGACTTGATTCAGGAGGTTTCTGCTTTCAGCTTCTCCCCTTTGATGTTCTGTCTCCTTCAGTTTTACTGACTCAACTTTCAGGGCTACTGTAATATCAACTGTTTTGGGTTTTGAACCAGAACTATCATCCTCCTTGAGAGGGTTCTGCTGTCAGAGATCCACATCTCACCATACCCACATCAGAGAATTTACCTCTGAAGTGCTCTTTTCCTGCTGGGCACCATGCCACCATATGACATCGGGCCCTTGAGCTTTCAACCATCCTGTGATGTACGGCGATCTATGTGACGAGCATAACAGCACAGAGCTAGAATGATTATGGAGGACACTGGAATTCACACTTCCCTTAGCCCATAAAGCTAGCCATGCAAGCCCTCAAAAAGACAACAATTCATTCTCTGAATATTTCCCTTGCTGCCACAAATGCTGGAAAGGTTCTTTAAATGAAAGATAAGATTCAGCAGATTTTGGCTTGTATTATCCTCAGACATGGGCTCTTTCTGCAAGAAGCACTCCACCAGCACAGAGCAGGGGCTGGTGCTACAAAGAACTCTCATCTGGAGGCGTTAAGAAGTGATTTACACCAGCAAATATAGAGGTTGAGGTGGGACAGTCCCCAGCCTGCAACAGCTGGAAGGCTCAGGGGAAATTTTCACATGCATCTCTTAGTAATGCAGCATGCAGCTTCAACTGAATGGTGCTACTCTGTGCAGACTTGAAAGTCCTACATTAGGGAATGAGGGTCAGCTCATACCAAGTTTAACCTCAGAGCCCTGACATCAGTGAGCTGCTGTGCAGGCAGCATTGTCTCCCCTTCTCAGCCACCTTGGTGGGCCTCCGAGGGGTCGGGTGTCATCCAGCTTGGGCCAGGGAAGCACAAGCAGCACATGGAGCTGGTCAGCATTATCAAACCTTTGCCTCCTTCTGCAGTTTTCTAACACGGTGGGCTAGATTTGACAGTAAGTTTCTAGCCATGCACTAAGTTCCCATGGAGCAGCTTGGTATCTCAGCCTGGTTCCTGAACAATCATCCATCTGGGTCTGGTGCTTTCGGTTATTTACCTGCCACCCTGTTTACCTGGTGCCAGAACTTAATTAAACTTTCAGACTCAGGGAGTTCCTCTGGGTGAAAGTTTGGGCACAAGGACCATCATGAGGCGATGGCAGAGCTGCTGCTTGAGCTGCCCACTCCAGAGAAGGCTCCATTCCCAGACCTTTCGCCATCAGCACCTGGACTGCCAGCATTGTGTGTTGGGCCTTCTGCAGTGTGGTTTCTCCTTGCAGAGCCAGAGAGGAGCAGAGCTTTCCTGCACCAGCTTAGAAAACAAATGCAGTCAGGCACCCTGGGGCTGTCAGGACATTGCAGAGAATTAGGCCAGGAGCACTGGGGTCTGGCTCCTGCCAGTGCATCATTATCTGTTTGCATTAGCTTTGCTCCCTCTGCAGTTCCTGCTCCAAAACGCCTGCTCGCTTTGGCACAGGAATTGGTATCATCTCCCATAAAGAAATGTCAGCAGTGCAGCTGCCTTCCCAAATTCTGCACTCAGATGAGTGACTCTGCTGCTTTGTCAGCATTGAGCTGAGTATGTCCCTTTTGGTGAAAATAAATTCTTTGTTCAGATAGTCTTTGGGCTTTGCTCATGAACAGAATGGCCAGAAAGACTACTGGTTAAATCATATTTTTAATTATTTTAGAAAGATTAAATGCTTTAAGAAATAGGCACATTCTCTGTTTGTTCTTTCCCCTCCCCAACCATTCAGAAGCACATATTGCACCTATCGCTCTAGGATTAGGCGTGTGGCCACCACAGTGTCTGACCATGTGTCTGCCGGCAACAAAATACATGATTATGCGCATCTCTTCTATTTGGCACCATTTCTGTGGCACTGAAACAGCCAGGGCATCTCTCATGCAGCCCCTGAGCTGCACAGTGCATTATATAAAGGCGCATCAGCTTTTCCAGGGTCTAATTCTTCTATACAGCCCTCCAATAACACACCCCCTGTGCTGCTAATTCACAGCACATACACTGGCAGAAGAGTTTTCTTTTGTTATTATTGCCAAATTCAAGCATCGGATGGCACGTAGGATAAGCAACAGGCACAGGCCATTATTTTGGACAGACAGAAAGATGGAAGACAAAGAGCCTGGCAGGCCAGCCCATCACTCAGTACTTGCCTTGTCTCCTCGCCACCACCTCCTGCCTTTCCTAAGGCACAGGAAAGTACGTTCACTCCCAGCATACAGGCAGGTTGGGAGCCTGGGCTTCCACTGCTCCCTGTGGGAAATCACTTCTAACAAATGGCATCATGAGTAACCTTTTTTTCTGTTTATCCCATATTTGCCTTTCAAAATTCCTCCTGTCACACTGCGTTACAAGCCCTTGAAGTAGGCTAAAGACTTTTCCTCCCTGGGGACTGTTCCCTTTGGATGGTAACACCAGCCTTCCTCAGCTGTCCCTGAAATACACATTTGTACCTTTTAATCTTTTCTTGTAAGTCCTTCCAGCCTCTGATCATTTCATCACTCTTGTGTGACCTTTCCTTTGTCTTCCTGTGCTTTAGACTTGACTGCAATACAGCTGATTAAGATAAGAAGTATCATCATGCTTGAATATGTGGCTGCTCCCCCAGGGCACCTCCTCCCCCACCTCCTTCCCATCTGTTGGTGGCAAACCAGGAGGCAGGGCTGAATTTGTGTGACAAGGCTGGGCTGATCAACCTCTGCTGCTCTGGGCTGCACTGCTGAGGGAGGAAGGAAAATGGACCCCCTGTCTGGTGATAAAAGCTCCCTGTGACCCCAGCTCCACCATCCGACTGAGATGGAGGTATGGGCATAAGGCACTGGCTCTGGCTGGCAGCTTCATGGTGGAGGAGAATAATCATCCAGGGAAAATACTGCTGGGCTCTCCACTTGGTGTGCAACATGCTGCTCACCGTTTGGTCACAGGAACTTGAAGTGTCCCTGATAACTGCACCTGGCATCTTCATTTGGTCCCATTTTGGGTCAGGTTCTTGTCCAAAGCTAGAAAAAATGAAGAAGAAAAAAAGAAAATGAACCCAGACTTTTAAAATTTCACTCCCTATTTAAAGACAAGACAATTTTTAAGCTTTTCCTGTTTACCTAATTATTTTCACATTCAAGGAAAAACAGAGTGACTTTGTGGTTAAACTCTCAGGCACCCCTGATTGCGAAGGTAGAAGTAGCCATGACTATGTAATAGTAAATGCTTCATGACCTAGGCTTCATGCTCTAGTAGACAGGCAGGTACACAGATGCAAGACAAAATCTGCTGACTATGAAGCATCAGCCTCAAGATAATGTCACACAAGCTTCTGAAAGAGGGAATAAAGACCCTCGCAAAATGGTTACGCTCATTTTTGTTATACATGGTTTTAACTTCAACAGCTAAATGACACAGTGGCTCACAGCTGCTTTATTTAAAGTTTCATTGATCTTACTCCGTTGGGAGATTATAATGAATACCAGACCCATATCCCTAATATTTTCTATGGAGACAGGCAGAAAGGAAATACTTAGAACAAGGCAGGCTTTCTTTGCGAAGTAGGGGAGGGAGGGAATCCTCCTCAAGCATTAGTATCCCCCTGCTCCCTCACCAGACTAAAAAGGAGACACATAAAAGTTTTAAATAACCTTTTTTTTTTCCTTTTTTTTTCAGTTATGGAACCCAACAAAATAAGAAAAATATTTTGGACATTAAAAAAAAAGAAAAAAAAATATTTTGTGGGTTTTGGATATTTCAGAGGAAGCTGCAACAACTGCCCAGAAAGGCATCATGTCTGGACAATTTGTTTCCTCGCATGTAAGAAAATGACTGCCTGTTGCTCTGGCAAAGCAAGCAGTGAGCTCTGCTAACTGCAGGGAGCAGATGATGACCCCCAGCAGCCACAGAGATTTGTTTTCCCATTAGGTGGCCATTAGGTCCCACATGCAAATTCCACACCCTTGCACTGAAGGAATCAGCAGGGTTTTGTCTGACAAAGCAAGAAAAGCACCCACATTCCACCACCTAGGCTTCTGCCAAGGATTTTGTCCCAGGCCAAGTTTAGGATGGCTTCTGACCCTCTGCAGATGGAAGTACCGGGTCAGAGCCCATGGAGAGGAGGATGGCCTCCTCAGAGTGCCCAGCTGCTGATGGCACTACTGCCATGCCATGCACAGCCTCAGTGCAGCACATGGTGTCTGAAAGCAAAGCCACCACTATCTCAGATTTTGTCATCTTGAGAGGCTGTTGTGGCTTATGTGTCCTAGAGTTGCATTTACCTGCCTCTTTCCAACTTGATCACTATAATGGATTGGTTCTCAACTCACAGGGACCAGGACCAGCCCAACAACTGATAAATCAATCAGAACAGCAGCACACTTTGTCCCCTATTGCACCAGTAAGCAAGAAAACTTAAGTCCAGTGCCTTGGAGGTATTTCAGCACCACGTGTCCCTGTATGCAGATCCCTTCCATGCTCCATTCAGTTACATTTTTACTGCCTTGTTCTGAAATCCCTAATTTTGCTGCCAAAATGCAGCAAAGAATAAAGCTAAACTTCTTGCATGACTCTTCCAGAGTCCCCATTGATCTGTCTTAGACAGGAACAGCAGGGCCCCCGTTTGATTCCCCAGGGCATGGCCCTGACTGATTTATCTCAAACGCATTAGCCACAAGGCAGAATAAGAGAGTGATTTTGTAGCAGGTGTTGCCCTTGGCACTACGCTTCCACGATGCTGAGAATCAATATCTCTGAATTACCATTTCACTCACTCCCTTTGGGCACAGCCTGCGCTGGAATAAAGGGGCCATTCCTCTGGGTGGCGACAGGATCACCGTATGCAGCAGAAACAGGAGCTCACAGTTGAAGCAGAGGTCTGGAAGGAGACATGCTGAAGATGTCATTAAGAGTGTTTGTTTTGCAGCCTCTGGTATGACCTGGGGAAGGTTACTTCAATCTTCTGTGCTTTGCTTTTTCCCCTCCCCATCAACACGGACAGCGTGGGCCTTCCCACCCACCAACATGCCGCAAAGATAAATTCCCAGTTATTCGTAAGGCTGTTGAAAAAGCACCAGAGAAATGCTGGATGGTTTCAGTAACAAATCAACCATTTTAAAGCTTCCCAGAGGAAAAAGTTATTGGAGACAGGTTATGTGTATAAGGGGAAACACAGACTGTAGGATGGTAACAACTTTGCCTGCAGAGCTGAACCCAGGATCATAAATCTCTTGGAAGCAGCCGTTACAGGGAAATCTCTGCTGTCCTGCAGAGAGGGCTCATAGAGATGGAGGAAAGGAATTTCTGCAGAGCTGCTGCCCTGCCCCAGCTGCAAGGAGCCCCATGCTGCCCTGCAGCACCCAGGGATGGGAGCACGAGGTGGGAAACCCAGCGCTGTTGCATCCTGAGTGACAGGCTTTTGCTCCTGGCTCCCGCAAGACTGGTCCAAGAGGGCTTTTTGCCACTTGAGTTTTCCTCCCCAGGAAAACGCTGCTACTCCTAAACCTGGCCCCATTCTGTGTTTTCTAAACATGGGTAGCACATTAGCCCTCCTTAATAGAGGGCCTGCTGATGGGCATAGCCGGTGCAGAAGCAAATCCAGCTGTGTGCCAGCTGCAGCTCTGCCCAGCCCAGCGCCAGCCTTGCAAGCAGCAACCCCAGCTGCCATTGACCTGTAAGGAGAGATGTGCCCTGCCACCACCAGCTCTCCAACCTGTCCTTCTCCTACCCCAGCTGCCTCTGAGCCATGGGGAGGTGGCAGGAGCACACACACACCTTGTCAGGCCGCAGTGGCAAAGGGAGGGACACCTACTTGCTGCCAGAGCCTCCTTGCTGCTCTCGGCCATGCAGAGTATGCTGCCGCACACTATGGCTCCCTCCTCTTTCTCTGAGAGCATTAGCCCTGCAGTGTGCACTATTGCCCCTGCTGCAGGCTGCTCCAGGGCTGCTGGGTGCCATGGTCTGGTATGCTGTGGGGACAGGGAGAGCGTGTCTGCCCTGTGAAGTGGGTCCCCTGACCTCATTTGTGATCCACGGGCCTGGAAATCAAGCCCTGCTTGCCAGGCAGAGCTGCCAAACACACTGTGGTCTCAAGCACCACCCCATGAAACAGCTACAAGGAGATGCAGTTGGCACTGTAGAAGCAGACATGGAGACAAGGGTGTTTGTGTCCTGAATGCCAGCGTGTGGCACCACTCTGTGCCCTCTTGCCCCCAGATCTGGGCTTTTGTCATGGATGTAGCACAAAAACCTTGAGCTGAGTCCCACGGACCCACCATGAGCTCAGCGCAGGCCAGATGACAGAGCTGCCAAAGGACAGCCACCTTATGCCAAGGTCTCACTGAGGGATAAGGTGTGGAGTTTGCTGCTAAACATGATCCTGCTGCAAAAGGGAACAGAATCAGC
>JANHGB010063981.1:0-22169 GCA_026283785.1 Coracopsis vasa | reverse complement strand
GTAGTTCAGATAGCCTGCACATGGCTCCTGTTGCTAAGGAAACGGCTGGAGATGCCTGCAGACCTCTGTGCATTGCTCTTTAATGCAGTTGTGCATTTGGAAGGCTGAGATCCACAGAGGTAAAAAGACTATGGAGAAAACAGAATTGTAATTTTTCATTTTGTTTGATATCACGATATCTTTTGGACTTTGTGTCTGAGATTGATTTTCAAAGTCATAGTGATGAGATCTCCTCTATTCCCTTAGCACTGCTGCCAGCCTGTGTTTGCAATCATTTGTGCACAAAGCAAATAATCAAGCAACTACTGTAACTGCCATATCTGCTCTCATGCTGAGCTGTTCCAAAGAGATTGATAGGAAGAAGATATAGACAGATGTGATCTGTTTGTGAATGCAAATGATTACTCTTCAAAAGTTTTTTGTACATCTGTCTAACTAGTATACGAAAACAGTATCTACTTTCTAAGAAAGGCAGGAATTATATATATCGATAAACCACATGCTGGAAAGAGATTAATTTTCAAGAGTTCCAGTGATATTTCAAATGTGTCTATTTTGAGTTGAGCTTATATATGCAAAATCAGACAACAAATCTGATGACATTTCCAGTATCCCGCAGGGACTAACACTTGTCTACTCATTAGCTGACCTTCATGGGCTTCTCATCAGATATGCATGATCATGTTCAGCTTTTTTACTATAATGATACTTCTCATACTCATTCCAGCTCACATTCCACACAAATTGTTCACCTTGTAGCTTGGCCAATGTTCTTACGCTAATAGAATAAAGACTCAAAACTAATTGCTTGAATGAATTATTGATCAGGGATAAACTGGACATGGAAGGCAAGTAACAATTTGAGATGTGAAATAAACAAAGTTTTATATGTCAATCCAGTGTGTTCACATGCTCTTTCTCTTCTAATGGGTACACAGACTCTTAGGCCATTCCTGTACATTATTTGCAGTATGTGAATTCTGGGTATATAGATTGTTATAGCCCTCTCTGCCTCAGTCTTTGGGTCCCTCGGTAAAAATGCTAACAGGTACACAAAATATTTTGCTCTGCATCTTATAGGACTGGCCAAATAAAAAGCATCTGCATAAATTAATAACTCATATTGAGAGTTTCATGAGCTCTGCGATTGTACTGGCAGCAGAATAGGAAGCA
The DNA here is from genome assembly GCA_026283785.1 of Coracopsis vasa. NCBI lineage: Eukaryota > Metazoa > Chordata > Aves > Psittaciformes > Psittacidae > Coracopsis > Coracopsis vasa. The sequence continues at coordinate 20,996 of JANHGB010063981.1, read as the reverse complement.
CCAGCTGGAAATTAACTGAAAGCCCAGCTTTTATCTTTTGTGCTAAAAATGTAGTTGGGGTTGCAGTAGTAGAATGCTGTTATTCTTTGGCATGCCCCCAGACAATGAAATACTGACCACAACATGATGAAAAGAATTAAGCTTATACACATCTCTCTGCCTGCTAGCCAGAAAACTAAGGACTTAATCACACTTTATGTTCACTGTGAGCAGTTTGCTTGGGAATCTTAGTTTTCAACATCTTTGAAACATTATTTTGCTCTTTTCCATAACTGTCCTTCCAAAGCTTGCTAGTGTATTCCCCACACTGCGGTGTATGGGGGATCTAAAGAGTCAGAACAAGTTTTGATGCTTCAGAGAGTTTTGAGAGTATACCTTTGCAAGTTTAGTGCTTATATCAAAATAAGGTCTGTGCTGGAAACAGTTGTCCTCTTTCTTCAGACAGGCTTTCTGAGGCAGAAGGACAGTGCAGAAGTAAGAAGAAAAAATGTTTCTTTTCTTGCAAAGACTTCAAATTAAGAAACTTAAAATCACTTTTTTTTTTTTTTTTTTTTTTCTGGGAAAAGAAAACCCTGTAACTGTCAGAAAATCGTGAAAACTGAGAGAAGAAGCAGCTTATCATTTCGCTATACTTCTTAAGCAGAGTGCTAGCTTAAAGAGTAATACAATATGAGATCAAACCCTTGTCCCAGATCAGTTTGAATACATACTTTAAAAAGCATTGGTCTTCCACAGCCTTTATAGATGGACTAATCAAAGGGTAGGATCAGATTCACTCTTCTGTTATATCACCCTAGACTATAAAGTTCTAATGAAAAGGCACTAAATAGAACTGGTAGATTCCAGAAAAAAGCTATCACAGAAATAAGTCCAAATGTTCCAAAATGAAAAAAAAACCCAAAGGTTTGTCAAAAGCAAAGCGCAGCTCTTGAATCTAGCTTTGTGAAAAGGGAATCCTGACTCACTTTGCCTTGCATTGAGATGTTACCTTTAGGAAACAAAAGGCTAGACCAAGTTAAAATAAGAGGTGAGATACTTGTATTTTCCCCCTGTATTTCCATTTCTACTTCCCTTTAAATGAAGTAAAACTTAGGCTCTGTAGAATTTGAAGTGCAATATTAAGTATTGAATCACGCAACTAAAACAATATAAAGATAGGGAACACTGAGAGTTTGGATGGCACCTGAAAGGTTATTATGCTGCTGGTAGTGTTCTCTGTCTGACAGCATGATAGATATAGGGGATAATAAGTACTCATCAGAATGGCCACAGGTTGAATACCATAATAAAGCAAAGTGTCAAGAAAAAGATACAAAGCTGTGCTTAAAGATTTTTGTTGGTTTTACCCTATTTCAAAAATAACTGACTTCAGTGTTAAATCCCAGACTGCCTGTACAACGAAAACTTTTGTCCTGCTGAATGGTGCTTTCCAGAAAAAGATAAAAAATCATGTATGACCACTGTGTTCAGAGCAATCCTGTGGAGAAGTGACAGCATAGCAAGCAATGGTCAGCCAGGTTAAGGTTGTATAATACCAACCAGAAAAACCAGAAAGACTTCAGGGAAAGCTGTTATCCTTTATCTCTGCCTTCTTCAAAAATCAGTTGTCCAACTGAACTGACTTAGTCTGAGTTTGAGAGGGAAGCCTTTTATTTAGATAGTCATTGATTTTTAATTAGTCAGCACTGTGAATTCATTGTAATGCCACTCTTTCTAACCCCTGGTTATATGAGAGTTTCTAAAAATGCAGTTTCCCAAAGTTCTAAATTCATAGGATTGGAAGCTGTTTTGCATTTATACCCAATGAAAATTAAATGCTCTTTTCCCAAGGGTACAATGATTTCTAACACATGGATAAATTTCCCTGTATTTCTCGAATGGTTTACCCCCAAATTTCTTAACCTCATGAGTTTACAGAAATAGTTATTTTATTAATTTATAAAACCTGACTTTTAATTTTCATGCAGACATCCAAAATAAAACTCCATTTCCACAAAATTATGAAACTGGGATGAGTGACTTCCACAGCTGTAGATAAACCCAAAATTATTACTTATGAATATTAAAGCAGGTGGTTCAGAACTCCTCTGGTTAGAGGTAAGCAACAGTCATGACTACAATTACTTGTGATTACTTATGCATACTTTATGTTAGAACCTGATTAGCAAGAAATAAAAACAGATCCTGTAACGGCAATAGGGGAATGTTTTCTCTAATGAAGCAGAACTACACTTCTGATTGGCAAAGAAAGAGCTGTTACTGTGGTTGAAATGGGGAAAAAAAAAAATGAGCAAAGTAACTGACTAGCCCATAATGATTTTCTTTACACGATTCTTAACTTATTGAAGATTTTAATTTTCAGGGACCTAAAGATTATTCACATTGAAGCAATGGTAAATGTGAAGTTGCTATTATACAAAAATCAGTTTACTTATCTTCAAAAATGTCCTGAAAGTGTAGATGAAGCACACATTAGCAGAAAGCTACAGATAGAAGTGCATGGCTTAGAGCTCCATGATCTCTTCCTTCTCTTAACAAAGAATAGTCTTACCACATCTTACTTACCAGCTACAACTTTTCTCTAATCAAATACTGATAGAGAAATACTGCCTATCTGGCAGATATCTGGCAGATCAAGATCTCTCAAGCTCTGAGCAGTTCACAGCATCACAGAATGGCCGAGGTTAGAAGAAATCTCTGGAGGTCATCTGGTCCAACACACCTGTAAGGTTTCTGTTATCTCTTCAGGGACAATAAGGATAAGAGCTATAGAACAAAATATACATTTTTGTCTTATTTTTGCCTGCATTTCTATTTATTTCTTTACTTTTGTTTGCTTTGAGTTTACATTCATCATGAGTGAGAGGTAGTCCTGCAGTTCAACTTGCAAAATTTCCCTTATGCCAACACTTCTGTCTCAGATCACATTTCAAAACTGCACCCAGCTGGTTTATCTTGGAGGATTTTACTTCCCTCCTAGTGTCATATAACCCCCAATTCAGATATAAGGATCATGCAGCTACCTCATTTTCTATACCATTATAAACTGTCCTTAAACAGTAATCCAAGCATCCTTAACAAAGGTCACAGTTTAGACACCTGTTTTCAAGGGAGCACAATGATAGGAATCTTTCTCTTCTTTGGAAACTCCCATCATTTGCTATATATGCTACATGCTCTGTCTCTTTCAATAGACAGGTCTGAGAAGTGGGATGATGACAACCAAATAATAGCAATGTTTCCTGGTGAAGAAAATGATCAAAGCTTATTCATTCCACTGACTCATAGTTTGCTCTGTGTACTAGGTTTGAACTTGACTTGCTGCCAGATGCCCACCTAACCAATTTATCACTCCCCCTCCTCAACAGGAGGAGAGAAGAAAATAAGATGCAAAAAAGCTCATGGGCTCAGATGCAGAGAGAGTACTAACTAATTACCATCATGGTCAAAATAGACTCAACTTTGGGAAGATTAATATATTTTTAATTAAAAATAGTGTAGGACGGTGAGAAGCAAAAACAAAACTAAAATCTTCCTCCTAACCTGCTTTTGCCCAGGCTTAGCTTCACTCATTTGTTCCCAACTCTCTACCCAACACCCAGAGAGACACAGCGGGGTGGGGAATGAGGGTTGTGGTCCCAGCAGCTCTTCTTCGCTGTTCTTTCTTCCTCACACTTTTCCCCTGATCCAGCAGACAGTTCTTTACAAATTGCTCCAGTGTTGGTCCCCCATGTGCCATAGTTCGTGCCAGAAAACCTGTTCCTGTGTAGGCTCCTTGCCATGAGATACAGCTCTTGCCAGGAGCCTGCTCCTACAGGATGCACCATTTTTCAGGGCAAATCCACCTGCTGCAGCAAATCCACCTATGTAATATGTCCAATGACAACATCCAAAAGCTACAGGGGAATCTCTGCTCTGTCTCCTGGAGCACCTCCTCCCCTTTCTTTTTCACTGACCTTGGTGTCTGAAAGGTTATACTTTTTTCACTCCCCTTTCACAACATTTTTACCCTTTCTTAAATATGTTATCACAGAAGTGCCACCAGCAATGCTGATGAGGAGATAAGGGAGATTCTCCAGATGCCCCCATTACAGAAGAGTTGTAGTCAGAGGTCACACAGGCAGAGAACTCATCTCCACATAATGAATTTATAGGAAACTGGGCTTCCTTGTATCTGAGTCTCACAGCAACACTTGCAAATGAGATGCAAATGAAGCCTGTGAAATGCATGGTATCCTCTTGAAGAAATACTACTGATATTCCCACTTGGTAACACAGGAAGAGATCCACTCAGGTCCAGGTGGACAGCAAAGAAGAGAACGCTCCAGGGAGACTTAAGATCAGCCTTCTAGTACCTAAAGGAAGCCTACAAGAAAGCTGAAGATGGACTTTTTACAAGGGCATGAAGTGATAGGCCAAGGGGGAATGGCTTAAGCTGACAGAGAGGAGATTTAGATTAGATATAAGGAAGAAATTCTTCACTATGAGGCTGGTGAGGCACTAGCATAGGTTGCCAAGAGGAGCTGTGACTGCCTCATCCCTGGAAGTGTTCAAGCCCAGGTTGGATGGGGCCTTGAGCAACCTGGTCTAGTGGAAGGTGTCGCTTCCCATGGCAGGGGGTTTGGAAAGAGAGGATCTTTCAGGTCCCTTCCAACCCAAACCATTCTATGATCCCGTGAAAACAGGAAGAGGCTCTGTATGAAGAATAAACTAGCCACAGAAATGACAGGCACCTGCTTATCCAATCTGTTAACATTTGTATTAGATATGAGTACATAGCAGCAGTTAATCTCGCATGTAAAAATTATAGCTACAGAACTACTGTTCCTTTCTATTTCAACCGGATGCTGACAATATATTTTTATGGGTTTTCCTTTCAAATTTTAATGCAGGATACCCACTAAGATTCTTTATGCTGAAAAATTCAGTGTCCTCATTTTTCAGCTGACAATTCCACTGATAGTCAGGCTAGTATTACCACTGATATAGAAGCTGAAATACAACGTCTCTATTTATCTTTGTCTAGATATTCATCATCACATGTCATTTCTCTAGATATATTGAGAAGGAAAACTTTTTGCTTTTCTGCCTGCACAGTGAGTACAATACTACTGCAAATACAACACAGTATGTTATAGCAGTGCTTTTCCTTTGGGTCTCTATTCTCACATTCCTGCTCATCTCACTTATCATTATAACATAGCCTCATAAAGATTTTTCCAGTTTTTCTAATGTACCTTTCTGTCATCTAAAATGGTCTGGGTGAAACAATCCATATTTTGTTTTCTGGTGCAGTTATCACATGATGTTACAAGGGAATCAAGGCAGAGGATGGCTTTAGGCAGTCCCTCTCCCAGAAGAACAAGAAACGGGATCAAGAAACAGTGATGGTAGGAGCTGATCAAATGGTAGCTGCTGATGGTAGAAAGCACACAGAGTGGAAAGGAAGGGTGATAGTCAAGACATGACATTGAGCATAGATGATCGTGTAAACTTGACCTCAGGTACTGGTAGGTGAAAAGTTTTCTTCACATTACTGCATTCACGCCTTTGTGAGAAAAAGGCAAAAAAAGATTTTCTTCACTATTGCTGCTGCCTGTGCAATAGGAATATATAAACTCTGTTTTGCTTATCTCAGTACTAAAGCAGCTTGCTGAGGTGGAAGCACTAAACTATTTTTGTACTGTGTATCTGGAGTACTGTGCTATGAATGTCTCTGTTAAATAAGGCATCTGTAGCTATCAGTGGTAATACACTGCAGAGAGCAAGCAGCCAAGACAAGACCAGTAGCACCCAGTTAGCACAACTCCCACCCATGCCCTTGTTCAGTGTTAATGCCAGCATGAGATTTGTGTTATGCTTATCACTGCATAAACCCTTGGATTATGCCCTTCTGATGGTAAGGCATCACTTAGCTTTTAGGTACTTTACCAGTGGAGACCATGCCATGAGGCGTTAAGGATATGTCTATACAGTAAATTAAATGGAGTCAAAATGGCTTCTAGTAGTAAGGGCAATTGCATGCAATAGCTGTCTCTTTATTCTCAAACTTTCCTACCCTCCAAAAGTAAACAACTGCCTTTAGAAAAAGTTCCTGGTCTGCATTAACTCCCAGGCTATTCCCACGTATTGTCTGAGAGAGCTGGCTGGTTGACAGAGGTCAAATTTATGGCTTGGACTCTTCTAACAACCTAAACTGAATTGATTTCTAGAGTCAAATAAAGTTGTCTGGTGCCATTTAATTTTCAAATACACTAGGACTCTTCTATTTTACAGCTGACTTCATCTGAACAGGCCTTTGCTTCTATGCAGGACTCCAATAATTTAGTTGGAATTTTGCATGGCAATAAAGTACTAGCACTGCAGGTGCAATGGGATTGTTAGGTCCAAGCTGAGGGGAAAAATAAAATGCCAGTGAGAGATGAGAAAAAATATGAATAGATAGTTGTTGCCCATGATAAATATTAAAAAAAAAAAAAAAAAAAAGAAAGAAAAATCAGTCAGGTGCCCCATGAAAGACACCTGTAAAAAAATGGTTTCAGCAGGATTTTGGTGTGACCAAGATTCCAATCAGTATCTGCAACTTTGGTAACTTTTTTATTTTTAAGGATAGAAAAAATATTGATTTTGGTCTTTTAACTTGACCATGTGAAAATACTTTGTTGGATTTTGTTGGATTTTTAAGTCTTTTATTGTTTTGCAGTATGCATGCACTGTTACAGAGGTCTTGGCTTGAACTTTAATGTCTTAGGAACACCTAAGTATTACTTGTGGGTTGAATTTTCACAATGTACTCTATTTTCAATCATCTCTGCAGTAAATAACTAACACATGGGAAGAAAAAAGATCTGCTAGAGAAATAGTAGATCTGTTTTCAAGTGAGGTTTGTAGCATAAACTTTCAGCTTTTACTGAAGAAAAAAATAGTTAAAATACTAAACAAACTCTGGTGCTGATAAATCTACAGTCGTTCAACAGATGGGCAGAATTGGCTACTGTTTTTTAAAAAAAGAGGTGGTCCCAAAATTGCTGATTAGATCAGATTTGGTCAGCAGGGGAACTGGCTCTATCTGACATGGGGGCAGCCTTTAGTGTCTTCCTACAGAAGCCACTCCTATAGCCCCCCACTATGAGAACCTTATCACATAAATAAAATGCTGACATGTAAGTGCTTGCTGTAAATTGAGTGGCAAAGTAAACAAAGGCAAGGGACAGGTTTAAAACATGTAATGGGTGTTTGGGGACCAGGAATAAGTTTAAATATGAAATTAGAAAAAAGAATCTTTTGGTAGTGCAAAAGTGAGCCTTTATACCCACTTTTCCACAAGTGTAATGCAAAGCATTCAGTGCAGCTTAGTTTAAACAGAACTTAATACACTTATAGGTGAGTTTGCTCAATTTGTCTGTGACACAGGGTCGATCTTGAAAAAGAAATTGTGGTGAAAATTCTGTCCTTTTATATCTGCTGATAGCAAAAAGCTAATGATAAAACATGAGCTAAAAGCCTTATCAGCAGTATGCTTTCACTGGAAAACAAAAAGAGGGGATTTAATTCTTAATTGATTTTTCCCTGAAAAGAAGAAATCTCTACTCCACAAAGTGAAAACAAAGATTTTAAAATAAATTAAAAATCTATCAGGTTGAAGACAAGATATTCTGTACCACAGAATCGTAGAATCATATGATGGTTTGGATTCAAAGGGACCTTAAAAAAGAAAGCAGCTGTAAGGTCTCCCCTAGGCCTTCTCTTCTCCAAGCTGAACAGCCCCAAATCTCTCAGCCTGTCTTCATACAGGAGGTGCTCCAGCCCTCTAATCATCCTTTTTTACCTCCTCTGGATTCACCCCAACTGGTCCATGGCTCTCTTTTGTTGGAGAACCAATAGAATAGATATATATTACCTCAGGTAAGGTAACATAACCTTGAGTTCAAAGCATCTAAGAATGTGACAAGCTACTCGTAAGGAAACAAGTCCATCTCAAACTCTCTGTTCCATTGGTCAGAACAAGTTTGTAAAAAACCTGCTCAAAAGCAACAAATTTGCACCTTGTGCTATCCTTTCTTTGAGGTACAGTTTATGTAGGCTCATTTGAAAAATTACAATTACAGCTTTTATCTTTCTTGCAGAATTTTTATGTACCCTTTGGAGACTCAATTTTTCTGCAGTGCGCAAGGCTCATAAATTAAACATTTTGAAACTGAGGATATTGAGCTAAGAAATATTCAAGTTCATACAATATATTTAAGAGAGCCTGTAGCGACAGACAGACAAAAGACTGCAAAATAGAGACAAGGCAGTCGTTAGGCAAACATGCAATCTGGGAAATGTAATTATTTTCAGTCACTCGCATTCTTGCTCTTCTTCACTAGCATACAGGATAAAGTCCCAAGCTCAGCACCAGTTTGGAGACAAACAGTGGAACCTGCTTCAAGAACTACTGGCACTTCAGGCTTGTGCATTATAGTTCCAACAGAGAAACAATACGAAATAAGAGTCTGATACAATGCTGATGTCTACAATGCAGATGCCTATCTCTCAATTAATGCAGTCATGTCGCCAGTGGAGAGAAAGAAGTTTTAGCAGGGCATAACTAATCTCTTCCTTAAGCAGATATTTAAAATCAGTCAGATGAATCACTTCCAAGAAGTGCCCATTTCTTTCAAGTATGGGACACTGATAAAAGGATTAGCCCAGCTGCAGATCTCTGCAACTAAAATAGGATAAATAAACCCCAGTTTCCACACACAATTGTATACCATAATCTCACAGTTATAGGCATTTCTCCGAAGCCTAATGATCCAAGTTGGAATGTTTCATGCAATTTAGACATAAAATATTGTCTGAAGACTTCTCTACTATCATCAGCAGAGCAGATATATGAAAGATTCTGCCTCCTTAGTTTAACTAATTGAAAAATAAATTTAAGGGATTCACTGGTTTTCAGAAAAAAAAGGAGAGTCAAAGAATTTAAGTTACCTAATCAGAGAAGTAGGTCAACATATTCGCTAATTTAGAAGGAGAAAATAAACTATAAGAAGAACAGCCAACTAGGATAGACCTGATTTTTCTTTTAGGCTGCAAATTGAGAAAACTAATATGCAAACATGAAGTTTGAGTAATTTAAAACACTGTGACAACTAATCTTATTTCTTTAGTTAATAAAAGGAAAGGAAGTCCTCACAAAATGCTCTTCATTGCTATTATAAGTTCAAGTCTGCCTTTCTGGTAGCAACAGAATGTCAATTTAATGGCTTTGAAAGACCCACCAGTAATGATCCAGAAACAAAATAAGCATCATGTCATTAGCAGTCATTCAGCAAACAGTAAGCAGGTGGAAGATGATTTTGTGATTCAAAGGAAGTTCCTATATAATGATCCTTAATTTCCTCTGAACTACCTGAAAACTGCCTGTAGAAGTGTTTTGAAAGGAATTAAGGAGGATAGATATTTGCCAGATACCCACCTTACTCATTCAAAAAGGGACTTTTGTGAAGACATTCTAAGAGCTGAATGAGGTGGGAAGACATGTAGTTTAGCCTTAGAGTCAAAATAGAGGTTCAACTATATGATTTACAGTCTTAGACTAGAATCATAGAATCACACAATTATAGAATCAACTAGGTTGGAAAAGACCTTAAGATCATCAAGTCCAACCACGACCCCAGGACTGCCAAGTCCACCACTAAACCATATCACTGAGGGTCTCATCTACACACTTTTTGAACATTTACAGGGATGGTGATTTCACCACTGCCCTAGGAAGCCTGTTCTAATGCCTGACCACCCTCTCTGTGAAGAAAATTTTCCTAATATTCAACTTTTACTGTCACAGCTCAAGGCTGTTTCCTCTTGTCCTATCGCTTGTTACTTAGGGGAAGAGACCAACCCCCGTCTCACTACCACCTCCTTTCAGGTATTTGTAGAGAGCGATAAGGTACCCCTTGAGCCTTCTCTTCTCCATATTAAATGACCCCAGTTCCCTCAGGCATTCCTCCTAGGACTTATTCTCCAGACCCTTCACCAGCTTTGTTGCCTTTTTCTGAACCTACTCCAGCACCTCAATGTCTTTCTTGCAGTGAGGAGCTCAGAACTGAACACAGGATTTGAGGTGCAGCCTCACCAGTGCAGAGTACAGGGGGATGATCACTACCCTGGTCCTGCTGGTCGCACTATTTCTAATAAAGGCCAGGATGCCATTGGCCTTCTTGGCTGCCTGGGCACAAGCTGGCTTATGTTCAGCCATCAATCAGCACCCCCAGGTCGTTTTCCACTGAACAGCTTTCCAGCCACTCTTCCCCAGGCCTGGAGCGTTGCATGGGGTTCTTGTTGCCCAAGTGCAGGACCCAGCACTTTGCCTTAATGGCCACAACCCATTGATTCAGCCTGTCCAGATCCCTCTGCAGAGCCTTCCTATACTTCAGCAGATCAACACTCCAAGCCAGCTTGGTGTCATCCGCAAACTTACTTAAATGCACTCAATTCCCTCATCCAGATCATCAGTGAAGATATTAAACAACACTGGCCCTAACACCAAGCCCTGAGGGATACCACTAGTGACTGGTCGTCAAGTAGATGTGATGCCATTTACCAGCACTTTTTGGGTTCTGCCATTCAGCCAGTTTCCAGCCCAGTGAAGAATCCTCCTCTCCAGGTCATAAGCAGCCAGCTTCTCCAGGAGAATACTGTGGGAGACTGTGTCAAATGCTTTACTTAAATTCAAACTGACAATGTCAGCAGCCATTACCTCATAAACTAGGCAGGTCACTTTATTGTAGGTCAGGTTGATCAAGCAGGACCTGCCCTGCGTGAACCCATGCTGACTGGGCCTGATCTCTCCATTTTCCTGTATGTGTTTAATGATCTCACTTAGGATCATCTGCTTCATGACCTTTCCCAGCCCTGAGGTCAGGCTGGCAGGCCTGCAGTTTCCAGGAATTTCCTTCCTGTCTGTTTTTGTAGAGAGGCCTCACACTGGCCAACCTCCAATTCTCTTGGACCTACCCACTAGACCAGGGCTGCTGATAGATGATGGAGAGTGACTTAGCAAGCTCCTCTGCCAGCTCTTTCAGCAGTCTTCTATGTGTGAAACCCATTCGGCCCCATAGCATTGTATATGTCTAAGTGGAGCAAGAGGTCGCTAACCGTTTCTTCCTGAATTAGGGGGACTTCAATCACCTCCCCATCTCTGCCACCCAACTCAGAGAACTGAGTACCCTGAGGATGGCTGGTGTGACTATTAAAGACTAAGGCAAAGGCAATATTAAGTAGCCTTTTCCTCAGACTCAGTCACTACGTTTCCCCTCGTATCCAATAGATGATGGCGCTTCTCCATGACTCTTCTTTAATTGCTAACACATTTGGAAAAGTGCTTTTTATTATCTTTCATGGCAGTGGCAGGATTTAGTTTCATTTATGCCTAATTCTATGATTCTATAGATTCTTTTTTTATGGCAAAATATAGCAAAACCCAGTACTGTTTCAATGGAGAAATATTGTCTCAGATAATTCTCTTTTTATTGTTGAATAAAATGGTGTGATAGGAAATACCACAGCTGTAGTACTATAGCATAGCTCTGAGCGCTTCTTGATTTCTTTTCTCTGGTTTTGCAGTAAGGCGTATATATATTTTTAGCAGAGGAAGTTGGGTTTTTTTGTTTGTTTGTTGGTTGTTTTTTTTTTTTTATTAGAGGATGTGAGGTGTAGTTTTCTACAGTGGTATTTAATTAAGAACTTGTCAGATTTACTGCATGTGCCATGTCTCTTCACATACTTCGTTGAGTGAGCAGGCCATAGTAGAAAGAGGGTGACCTATAAATAAAAGTAACAAACTGCAGCACACTTTGACCAGATGAAATTACTGACAGAGAAACACACCTCAATAATTAAATAAAATTCTTGGGAAGAGAGAAAATACAGTATTTTCTGATTTTTGGTCATCATGACATATGTCACAAGCTGAATACATAAAGCAGTAGGTGACAGTCTACATTCCTCATTGCAGTATGTGGGGTGGGATAGAGACACACAAACATATGTCTTTACTGTCGTTTTAGGCACTGTGGAGGTAGCCTGGCAACTTCCAGCTGAAGCTCCAGAAAGCTGTAAGTTGCCTGTAAAGATATGCCATCTTCAAGTAGCATCTTAAATATAACCGGCACTAAATGCTTATGGTACAGCTCAGGCCAGTCCTTATCTCCCTTGCTGAAGTATATATATGTTGGTGTGTTTCACTGTGTACACATGAACAGAAATATGTACACATGCATTTGTGTCACCCTCAGTCAACAAGGTAAGCATCTACATTTATCTATATTTATGTATGGGTACCTGTACGCATATACAATTTCCTTTACACAAACACAATAATCTCCTGCCTAGCAAAGTGCCAGCTGAGTCCAGAACACACTTTTCTTCAGACTGCTGCACCACTTACACCTCTCGTAGACTGCTGTGACTGCCATGTTCATTGTGTCACTTTAACTGGCTCTGCAATCTTCCCTCAGCAACTAATGCACAATGATACCTCCTCTCCAGCTAACATTTTTCTGGTGTAGTGAGCATTTTAATACAAGCATATTCTCTTTCTGTCCTCTAATCTACATGACCCGAACTTCTAATGAGGCTGATGGGTTCTTCCAGAGAAGTGTCAAGTACCATCTGTTTTCACAGACGAGTTCTCAGCCACCATTTCCCTGTTGTTGAAATATTGTCAATCATTTGCTAAGGGTCTAGGAGTTCTAATAACACTGAGATATTTAAAGATCCACAGTTTCCTCTCTGCCAGAAAGGACTTTTTTATTTGTCACCAGATAACATTTGGCTAAGGAGAAATTAACTTCTTGTTACTGAACATTACCCATTACTCATCACAGACAATATTCTGAGTGTGTGAATCAAGTGAATCTACGCATCAAGTGAGAGGCATAAAGAGTGATCCCACCTCTCCACAGGTGATCTGTATTGTTAATAACAGAATGGAGATAATAACCGTTAATCAAGCATGTCACGTCCCTTCTTCTCTTTACTAGGTGTGAATTTGGCATAGCCTTGCTCTTTTCTCCCTCTCAGAGTGCCAGACAGTGTGCTTCCCTCTTTGATGGAAGAAGGCAACTCAGCCTGGGAAGCGGGGCTGCGATATCTGTTTTGCCATAGAACAAGAAAGGAACAGAGTCAAGACTGCTTTTCAAAGATGGGAGCTTTTTTTGTGAGGGATAATCTCTCTCTGAGCACATTCAGACTTAAATCTAAACTGGAATTTTTTGTACTCTGTATGAGCAAAGTATCAGAGAAAAGTTACATCTACCTAATACATTCAGTTGATAATTTCAGAGGAGCACTGTTTTGCTTTTAATAAGAAGGCTGACATACAGTCACACAGTCATACAATGATTATAAATGTATTCATATTTTATTTAGAAGAGATGATTTGTTCCAATTAGAGAGAAGCACTGTACAATAATTGGCATTTCTCTAAGGGTTGATTTCTATGAAAAAGCAATAAAAAAACCCTAAGTCTGAAATGCAAATTGCATTTAAACCAACACTTTTATTCTATTTCAGTAAACTCTGATCTCAGTTGGAAAGAATTGTGTAATGATTATATTTTTGTACAAGATGTGAGGAGTGATGTGTGATTTTTTTCCACTGCAGATCTCCTTGAATAAGTCATGTTGGATGGAATTCCTTTCACCTGTCTTTAGCCAGATAAGTGTTAGTCATCTAGTTAATCTTATTTCCCCGGATTGCCTGGAGACAAATGGGCACCCACAAAAGACAGCTGAGCCTTCCTCAGCATCTATGGTATGAATTGTACTCCAAATCATCTTACGTCTTCCCAGTAATTATAAAGAAGGCATAAATGGCTAGTTTAGAAGAGATGACTAAATTTTATACGGCTGAAGTTATGCTACATGAACCCCAGTCTTTGACTCAGTGTGACTCAGTTCTTCATCGTACCATAATTTCATCATTAGATTCATGCTTGTATTGAGTTTACATGGCAAGGTTTGTTACAGTGGTGGCTTCTGTGAGAAGCAGCTAGAAGCTTCCCCCATGACTGATAGAGTCAATGCCAGCTGGCTTCAAGATGGACCCACTGCTGGCAAGGCCGAGCCCAGCAGCGACGGTGGCAGTGCCTCTGAAATAACATAGTTAAGAAGGATTAAAAATTGTGTGGAACAATAGCCAAAAGAAGGGAGTGAGAATATGTGAGAGCAACAATTCTGCAGAGACCAAGGTCAGTGAAAAAGCAGGGGAGGAGCTGCTCCAGGCACTAGAGCAGAGATTCCTCTGCAGCCCAGGGTGGTCTACAGTGGAGCAAATATCCACTTGCAGCCCATGGAGGACCCCACACTGGAGCAGAGGAAGAGTGTGAGAAGTGCCCCCTGAAGAGAAGGGAGTGACAGACACAACATGTGATGAACTGACCACAACCCCCATTCCCTGTTCCTCTGCAGGGCTGAGGGGGAGGAGGTGGAGAATTTATAAAGTTAAGCCCAAGAAAAAGAAAAGGGTGGTGGGAAGGTGTGTTTAAGATTTAGTTTTTATTTCTCATTATCCTACTTGATTGATTTTATTGGTAATAAATTAAACTACTCTCTCCAAGTACGTCTGTTTTGCCTGTAACTGATTGCTGAGTGATCTCTCCCTTCCCTTATCTCGATGTGAGCCTTTTGTTATGTTCTCTCTCCCCTGCCCAGCTGAAGAGGGAGTGATTGAGCACTTCGATGGATAGCTGGCATCCAGCCAGGGTCAACCCACCACAATGCTGTGGTTTTAAATTTAATTCGCAACAAGTTCTAAATGTACTTTGACTACGTACATCTTTACTTACTGAGCAGTTCCATGGGCATTAGTTATATTGTTCATGTAATAAGACAGCATCATTCATTGTCGTCTATTGTGTAGAGGAAAATTTGTTTCCACTTCCTTTGTGCTTTATTTATTCTCTCAGCCTTTCCTTAAACTGATAAAGTAAGACTAAATTTTCCAGTAATTTTCTTTAAAATATAAAAATTTTACATTTACAGATTTTTTCCAGAAATGCCAACTGTAACTCAATACTACGTAAGACAGCAACTAGCAAAAACATTTTCAACTTCCACCTATGAATGTTAAAAGAGCTGACTAAGGGGTTCTCTAGTTACTGAATACTGATTTTCAATAACTTTTTCAGTATCAGGAAGGTTCTGAAAAAGGCTAGTGTTGCTCAAACACAATAAACTAAAATAGACAAATCTATTTGTCTGCCAGCATCAGTAGATATGGGAATGGCTGACATTCTGTTAATGAACAATTAAGAGAATGATTAATGATTTGTGGAAAACCATTAGATTTTTTTCCAAGTAATTTGCTCTTTTTAATGATTCCAGTTTGGTTAATAAAGGTAATGGATGCTGGTGTAACATACCTCCACTACTGTAATGATTATGACTCAATATTGCTTGACATTTTGATTAAGAACTGAAATGATCTGAAATTAACATGATGCACCAAATGCATGCATTAAAAATAGCCATGACAGGTCTCAAATATAATTAAGGAATCAGCCAGTGTATTTCTGAGAGAGCAGAAGGATCTGCAGGAGTTGGCTCTTAGCTTTATGAAACATTCAGTTCTTCTCAATAACTTAAGAATAAAGCAATATCATTGATAAAGTTTGCTGATGGCACATACTTTTGGAAAATAATAAGTACGAAGGGAGAGAATAAGCTTCTCGGAGTTGAAAAATGGATTGCTTTGCTGAATGGAAGCAAACATGCTTTTCTATTCTGTCAGTGGATGTTAAACTTCTGGAAAATAGGAGCCATTGAGAGAGCAGGAGAACTTCTGCTGTTTGGCAATGGTCCTGGAGAGGACTCCAGGGTGATGGAGGAGTGACAGCTGAACATCTTACAGCTGTAAGGCTGTAAGGCCAATATGCAGTCATGCATAGACTTGCACGGCTACATTTCCTTTGTACCAACAGAGCTGTGACTGTCATCGCATCCACATATGCTGGTCACAGTTTATGGTGGTTGCAAATAGCCTGAAAACCAAGAAATCAAATGTCTTGTCTTGTAACAGCATCCTGGAAGCTGAAGTATTTATTTTATAAAATAATCTCGAGTGCTAAAGACTTCCCATAAGTACCTATACCGAGAGTCAAACATGGATAACGGGTACTTCAGTCCAGCTGCCTAAGTTGTAACAAGATGCAATCATATTGGAAGTTGGATTAGACAAATTAAGGCTAAAATAAAGATGCATTTTTACAGCTTTCAGAGTAATTCATCACTGACAAAATTTACAATAGCTCACAGTGCATATTCCTGACAATGAGAATTTAAAACTAGGATGAGATTCTAGTTTTTTAAAGTGTAATTCAACTATAAAAGTGGTGAAATGTCATGGCTGATGTTATAAAAAGCCAGACTGTTTTCTTCTAAGAACTCTTAATTGAGTTCTTTAAAAAACAGCAAATCAATTAAGTTGACCTAAAGGATAAGATACGATTATTTTTGAAAATGTTTAAAAGAAGCTCTCAGCATTCAAAATTCAGTCACTTGCTCAAGGCCTTACATAACATGTGCAGCAGAATCAGACATTAACTCATGATCTCCAGTGCTTTCAATATACTCTTCTTTCTCAATATACTCTGATTCTTCACGAATCATTCAAATCCAGCAGTGTGCCCATGATAAAAATCATGAGTGCGGAAAGAAGTAACAAAAATACAAATACAATTGCAAAAGCTTTTGTTCTGGGCTCCCCAGTTCAAGACAGACAAAGAACTTCTGGAGAGGGTCCAGTGGAGGGCTCAAAGTTAATTAGAAGACTGGAGCAACCCTTATGAGGAAAAACTGAGGGAGCTTGGCCTGCTTAACCTGTAGAAGAGACAACTGAGAGGGATCTTATCAATGCATAACAAATATCTTAAGGGCGAGAGACAAGAAGATGGGGCCAGAATCTTTTCAGTGGTTCCCAGTGACAGGATAAGGGACAATGGGCACAAACTAAGATAGTGGAAGTTCTATCTGAATATAAAGAAAAACTTCTTTACTTTATGTGTGGCGGAGTGCTGGAACAGGCTGCCCAGGGAGGCTGTGGAGTCTCCTTTTTGGGAGACATTCAAAACCTGCCTGGATGTGATCCTGTGCAAACTGCCTTGGGGTTTGGACATAAGATCTCCAGAGGTCCCTTCCAGCTCCATTCTGTGACTCTGTGATTCTCTGATTCTATGTTTCTCTGATTGTTTCTCTGATTCTTTGATTCTGTGTTTCTGATCTATTTTAAAATCACTGTTAAGCTGATAAAATAGAATTCAATCCACATTGGATGTTATGTATGATATGGTTAACTCACTTGGGGATGAGGATATTATTATTTCAAATGATTCTTTTACATCTAACTTAAAAATCTTTAGTTTGCATGCTTTATAGCTTGGATTTTTGCTACAGATTTGCCAAGATATCTTGCCATGCAAGCTACCCCGTTTTGTGCAGTACAGACTCTACTTAATATTTGCCATACAAAAAATTCTTTACTATACCAACAGCCAGAATCTCAATCTCCGAAGCACCTAATGAAAGCACTCTCTATGTATGCACTTTTTTATATGTACTTTCTTTTTTTAGCTGAATGCTTGGCACCATGATACTATCTCTTTAATTTAAATATAAGGGATTGTCATTCATTGAAGGATAGCATGCCTTGATGTTTTGTATTTTATTTCAACTCACACCCAGACGTAAGACAAATATAAAAGAGCATTAAATACAGAATTCAGAGTTTGAAATTTGGGCTAAACACAGTTGTACCCAAGATCCTTGTGGTATAACATGACTTGTCCCATCAAGCACATGGGTTTGCACAGATGGCTGGCACCACAGGAAACTGAGGCAAGTGTGCAAAGACAGCAAAATAAATGTAAAATTGAGCTTTAATGCTTTGTTTCCTCAAGTCCACCTACACTTCAGATGTTCAAAAAATAAGGTCTCATACAACCTAATTATTTATCTGCTTGGATACATCATGCATTTTACCGGATCTTTGTGGCACACTTTTTTACCTCAGCTTTATTTTTGTTGTTGTTTTTGTTTTAAAATGAGCCATTTTCCTAAACTTAACATGCACAAAACCTAGAAAAATAATTTAAGTCACCTATTCCAGGTGTCTGAGTAGTTTTTACTAACTTCCTAACAAGAGGTAGTTAAGAAAGAAAAGACAGTGGAAGAAGTTGAAGGTGGGATAGCAACAATTCTACAGGAACATTAAAAATTCTCATCCTGTGCATCAGTAAAGGTGTAGGTGGCTGAAAGCTGTAGTAACCTGGCAAGAAAGGGTTACTCGGTTTCTACATGTGGTGCCAACATAATTGCTCAGTACGTTAAAACATTACCCAAAACATCCCAAATATTTGTCAGTGTGGGTGTTTCCTCCTCCATAAAAGTGGGCTCAAACAGAACCATTCAGCCACAGGCTTCCTGATGAGGAAGCTGGAGGCACAAAAATTCACTTGTCAGCCAACCTCCAGACAAAATCTGGCTCATCAGACTGGTTCATATGCAAAAGAAAAGTCCTTGTTTTTCTCTATCCCGTATACAATCCCCTGAGCAATTTGTTTAGCACAGTGTAATCAAAACTTACTGGCTTCTCTTATTTTATCTTCAATCTTAGCTGTTCTGTTACAAAAGCATTAAAGAAAATATCAAAAGTTTTAGGATCTAGGAACATTATTTACAATGCAGGAGACAGATTGTGAACATCCCATAGCAGAGTTCATGTCAGTCCATATTGCTTGTTAGGGGTGTTTCTTCTCAAGCATATGAGTCAAAGGAATGCTTTCAAACGATCCAAACCCACTCAGTTCAACCAGGGGCTGGCGCTTTGCATCCAGAATCATCGCTGTTAACAAGTCGTGTTATCTGAGGAGTGTGTCAGCCCCTCATTCAAGCAACAGGATCTCTATCACCATATCTTAAGAAGCATGGCATACTATGTGAAATAGTAGCTATTTTGTCCTTTCTCAGACATTTTTATCCTGAGAAGTGGCACTGGGTAAGGAGATCAAAGACTGCTGTCATAGAAAGTGTTTTCTTATTTTATTAGGTAAGCAAAAGAATGACAGAAGTCCCTTATAGTTTGTGCCTTTGCATCTGTTCCTAACACAGAGCTTATTGCATACCCCATGTCTACTGAACACTTTTAACAACTGAGAATAACAGCATTGAAACCCAAACAAGGGAAAAAAACAAACAAACAAAAAAACCAGCTTCATTTTCCCTGGGAAACCAAGTTTGGAGCAGTTCCAGGATCCCTAGTGCTTGAAGGCCCTGGCCTTGGGTGAGGCTGGAGCTCAGTTCCGCACTCAGACGTGTTTTTCATGTGAGCAACTTCATACTTTAGTATTCCATGTCAGTCTTGGAATAATCTGTAGCTATCCCACTGTCACAAACCCTGTCACCCTGTCAGGCAGACTGTTGTAGATTTAGGAGCACACTCCTTCCAAGGTCTTAAGCAACTAATTTTAATTTCCCAGGAAAACATGCCAAATTGCTTAACACAGACCTAGGAACACTGCAAACACAACCTTTTTTTTTTTTGGTAGGGTAATTCATCAAGCATCCAGACAAAAATACTTTGAACATGACATGTTAGAAAATAAACATTTCAGGCTCAATGAACTAGAATTTTCTGCCAAAATAGATTTAGCTGAACTTTTTCCTACTATCTCTAACTTTGCAAGTCATAAACATTGAATAAATTCACTACACTGTTATGGTCAGCTAAGCGCATTTCTGCAGGGCGATCAGTTTCTTGAGATGTTTGTTCTAGGGGACAACACATATCTTGTAAGTAGATACTTGCAATAAGATTTTAATAGCTGAGGCAACAGATCACTGGGTTGTATTTTCTCTATACAGTGTTTATCTTTTACATTCTCAGCTTTTGTTAACTGTATCTGTTCCCCTTTATTTGGGTTTTGGTTAGGTTTTTGTTTGTTTGTTTGTTAGGGTTTTTTTATTGTGGGTTTTTTTTCCCTGCATGTCATGACATGCAGCTAACAACATTTGTCGCTTAAATGCCTTCCTTATGGCAAGACATTATCCAAATTGCAACACTGCTCATCTGTATTATAGAGAAAAGACCAAAATAAGTAATCAGCATCTGAACAAGAGAATTTATGTAAGATTTGGTAAAAAAACACACTTCAAAGCAGCTTCAATGTGTGCCAAAAATCCTCATGAACACAATTTTTCATGTTACTGTACACTGAATATGATTCAAAGCCCTGCATACACTTTCTGAAGATTAGAAGTGAGCCATGTAACATGTTACATATAAAATTGGCAGTGCAAAATGTCAAGTCCCTAACTCACAAGATACCTGAGAATAGTTCTGACTAAGTAGCAAGGATGACTTACTCTTGGTTTGTTACTTGAACTTCTGCCACCCTAGTGAAGAACATTGAATTGTTTCTGAAACTGTTCCTCTGCTGTGGAATTTTACAGTCCATTTTTAAAGCTAAGCAGAATAAATTTTGAAACACACACACAGCCTTCCCAAACTCTGGCATTTGAGGAGGCATTTCACAACCGTCAACCTGCATAGTTGAGGCAGCAAGGGGACCTGAGGAGCGATGTTGTTCAGCTGTCCAACTGTCAGCAATCCCCTCTCTTCAAAAGCCACATATTAAATGATCTCAGCAAGATCATTGCACTTCTCTACTGGCATATTCAGACTATGAACATGTCATACTGGATCTCTGCCGTATATTTATATTTTTAAAGAGCAGCTATTTATTCCCAGATTATCTCAACAGCTACAGTATTCTGAAAGTGCCATTTGCCTTAGTACAATCACCCATTGCAAAGTAACGCAATCAGGACTTGGCTTTTCTTTTTATTTTAACATGAGGTAGCCTATGCCTGGCAATGATTTCCTTTTTCCTTTCCTTTCCTTTCCTTTCCTTTCCTTTCCTTTCCTTTCCTTTCCTTTCCTTTCCTTTCCTTTCC
>JANHGB010063975.1:0-18955 GCA_026283785.1 Coracopsis vasa | reverse complement strand
TTCTTAACTCATTCAAAGGTGTGATACCTACTCTTTAGTTCAGCTGTCAGAGTTCATGTTATGCCTGTGTCGTGTTCCCTAAAAAGTAACAATTTTAATGATACTAGCATACTTCCTTAGGACTGTGAAACTATGCACAGAGGCCTACACATCATTTTAAAAGCTGCTTTTTGGAAGTAGGAAAGGCTTAGCTTTACCACAGTATTTCACTTTGAACAGAGAATGGTTCTCAGGCACAATCAGGTATTAGATGTTATCAATAACAACAACCAACCCTGAAGCAGATCAGATTTGCCACCATTTGGGAGAATCTCTGTATCCCTGCAATCCTCCACATGAAACCAAAGTCCAGAATAAACCAGGCTAGGAAACCCCTCGTCACTGCAGCAGGGACAATAGCCCATCTTTCCAAACACTGATGTCCAGAGAGTTGCAATTGATATGGGCAGCCCCAAGCCCATTGCAAATGTCTGAAGACAGCCCCATCCTGTGGCAACTGCTGTTATTCTCATTCACTGGTTCACAGCAGCTTAACTGCTATATTTTCCCTTATGCTAATACCTGTTAACATGAAAATCTGCTAATCACACAAGGAGTTTTCATTTGCCTGTGCAAAGAATTCATCCTCAGTTCATCCTATACAAAACACTTGGTTGCTCTCTTGTCACATTCAGAGACATTTGGGCACTGCTCCCACTCCTACGAGGCTGATGAGATTGGGCTTGTCAGGAGGCTGAACACATTTCTTCCACAGTTTCACCTGTTCCAATGTTGCGCTTTAAACACCACGTTACACAGAGAATTGCAAGCTCAACATTAGGTTGTTACAACGCAAAGACTACAAAGAATACTAGAACACTAAGAACTGAAAGACCCATTAAAATGGAGTCTTCTTACGAAGGAATAACATAGAAGATAAGTGGGTGCTTAAGCAAAAGAAATCAAAACACAAAGAAAGGGAGGAATTAAAAAGTAAGGTAGGCTAAGCGCAAAGCAAACCAGATAAAGTGCAACACCTGCTCACAGCATCACAAGCATCAGACACCAATAGAGGCCAGAGTATTTAAAGTTTACTGAAAGCCAAGGCAGTATGTCCTTTACAGAGTTGAAGTCGCAGCTTGGCTTTTCAGTGTTCAGTAAATACTGCAGTACAGTTTTCCCCCGAGCCACTGAATTCCTAACATTTTTTCTGGTGATCTACATTCAGCACTGGACAGCATTTAATGAAGGGCCAGCTAATTACTACCTACCGTTCTCACCGCTGGTGCTGTGGTGCCCGTAATAGTCTAGGAAAAACAACACAAGGCAAAGTTAAGAAAACTAAGCTACATGTTAAACTCTTCTTTTAGGCTGACATTCAACATCTCACATTCAAAGCCACACTTAGAGCTATGCTCATTAACAACAAACACTCATTAGGTGCTTTACCGACCACCAAACCCATCACAACTCTGTGCCAGCTTCTTCCTTGACATGCAGCTTTTCTTTAAGGAAGCACAATAAGTAATGTTGTTAGTCCTAAATCATAGCTTGAAAATGGAAACATGTCACGAGATTCTGCAGAAGGCTAGACTAGGAAAACCATCCTTGCAACCATGAGATCTGAGGAACAGCAAACTCTCTTTCCTTGGATCGCTCATACACCTCAAACAGCTTGCTCTCCTCTGTGATCAACTTAACTGGAATATCAAACAATTTTACTCACTTTATGCTTGCTATCAGCTTCTTTTACTTACCTCACTTGAACTCAAATTTGATCCCATTGCAGCCCCAGTTGCATGTAAGTCCAATGTTAAGAGATACTGAGTCGTACAGCAGACAGGAGCTGCTCATGCAGATTAGGGGTGGAGGAATAGAGATTTTATGACAAGGCTCTCCTGCCCCACCCCTTCATTAGTTCCAGTCATTAGGCAGTCCCCTCCCTGCTTCCTGCAGCCTATTAGAGCACCTCAACTGAGTCAGCAGAACAAAGAGAAATTTCTTTTCTACCTGCTGTGATGTTTGGAGGAAGGGGAGGAGCTCGACAGCACAGAAGCCACTTTCTGCCCAGGGATTTCTCTCCTGAAGATACTACTGCTAATACAAAGGTCTGCACAACTCATGCAACACCTCTAGCCCCCAAGCAAAGCAATTATGACTAATTAAATCACAGGTCCCAGAATAACTACACTGCCACCATCATTCAGCAGGGTGGTGGAGAGAGAAATCTCAACAGCTTCTTTCCAAACTATGAACCAAAATCCCTGTAGGAGTCTTCCCGTAGCAGCACGTAGTGACCCCATTACAGTGTGACAACTAAGTAATTGCAGGACCCATGCTCCCCTGAAGCTATACCTCTGTGCTACACTCAGTGACCTTGCCATATACTCAGTATTCTTTACCTGGATATTTAGCGTGTATCTAGAAAATGAGTGAATCCATGTCAAGAAGTCTCGCAGTTTGATTTTAAATGCAATGGGAAGGAAGGGAGGAGCTATAAACAGTAGGTGAAACTTTGGAGTGGAAGGGTGAGGCAGGAGAGAGGGTTGTGCTCTCCTGCGTGGGCCCAGGGTTCCAGCAGCAGTTCACCCATCCTCAGAGCTTACTTCAAAGGGATCTTCTTGTATGTGCTCGCTCTCACAGTGACCCCACAAGCACCTTGTGGGAAACACTGAGGCACAAAACCCTCCTTGATTCCTCTTCACTCTGGTGTGCAGTGACTCACTGCCTGTAATAACACCAGTAAATTAGCATATATATGCAGGCTGGTATATTGTGGAGCATGCAAGACCAGACTCCAGCTCTGCCACACTCTTTCCGCCTCTCTGCTTGATGACAGGCAGCAGCTACTACTCACTCTTGCATCATAAGATCCAAGTGATTATTTTGAAATCAATCTCATTCATAATAAGTCACATCATGCTGGTAAAGAAAGTAACCTTGCACACTGCAGTGGATGCTGCTTAAATGCACTCCCCAGTGCCACAGAGGCCAGTGCAAAACAGTTCTGCACAGATGAAGAGAGAGTTGTGTGTTAAAAGAGGATTTTACTCTGGTGATGCTCCTTGGACAACAAGTCACTTCCTTTAATATTGATGCCTCTGTGATAAACATATGATGACTTTTCAGAAGGCCTTCTCCAAAATGTGCACTGGTACTATCTGGTGGTTTCCATCTAAAGCATTTAATAACCTGCTGCTCACTCCATAGTCATACTTTGCACAGTCTTCTCTATAGATACGGCATGAAAGGAAAATGGTTTATAAATATGAACTTCTACCATCTGAAATGCTCTTGAAAGGATGACCAAAAGATATTTCCCATGGACACAAGCATCTCTACCCCAAAGACAAAATGCCTCCCTTAATTTTTATCTTTATTACAACATATCTGTGTTAAATACTTATGAACAAACTTAGGTGGAGCAGTCACAGCTGAGAATCACTTGCACTCTTGCAGAACTAGTCTTCCCAGCTTTGGAAAGAAGAATGCTTCTCTGGAAAAATTCCAGGGAATTCCAGTATTGAAGTGGGAATCTACTTTCATTAAAAATGTCTGCAAAGTATCCTCAGTCAAAGGAAAGAGGGTAGATTATCCAACTCAACTTCTCTGAGTTGTCCCAGCAGATATATATACCTATGCACATTTCTACCATCCCCGCTGAATCCCTGACATCACATTCTCTTACTCACGTTGCTTTTAAGATCCGTAAGTGAGATATCAAATTATTCCGGAGCCAGTGCATCTTACCAGCAGAATGGTTACCTGATGTTCAGATTATGTTTTCCCTTTCTCAAAATGTCACTGTTGCCATACCCAAAACATCTTTCTAAATAATTGTTCCTCTCCTGCTCATGACCACCACCAGGTTCTGTAGCTGGCATTGTCTTCCCTTAAACACTGCTTGTCCAAGCCACATAGGAAGGCTTTGGAATACAGTATCTTTAAAAGCTTTGTGCAAATCAAGAATTATGATCTCAACACTTTTTCATTCATGCAATAAGTTCATGGTAGACCTAAGTGCTGAAAGCTCAAAACACCCATAACAATAAGTCCTTGTCATCACTGAGAAAATTTTGACTCTTGATGGCTTATTCACTGGTGTCTGTAAGGACTACTTAATCTACTGATTGTTTGTCCCACTAACATTTTAAAGGTAGAAATGTATCTCTAGGATTATGATTTCAAGATCACTATTTCAAAGGTTAAGCGTCATGTTGGGTTTTTTCATTTTTCCTTAGTTCCTTCACAATTCAAGGAGACTTTCAAAGACAACCATCAAACAGGCAGTAAGAAAATTCCTGGGTAAAGTTGCCCAAAGTCTAAAGAGCCATAGACTGGCTCATTTAGCAACCACATTTCCAAAGTAAATAATTTAAAACCACTAGCAATCTTGATATACATGCTGCTGAAACATTTACTTTGATTTTTAAAGACTAGAGGGACTGTGTTACTGATGAGGGAGCACACAGCAGCCTCTTTAAAGCTCCGAGCAATAACAAAGAAAGTAAAAAGGAAGGTATAATTTTCCTTTGCTCTCCATCTACTTTGTAATGCTCATTAGTATACACATGATCTTGTATCCGTGTCTTAATTAGGGCAAAGTGAAGCAAACATAAATATCTTGTTGATCTGAAGCAGTCAAAACTCATCTAAACTACATTGTTGTAAGCACTAGTTCCCCCAACATGATACTCAGATAATTGTATATCTAATTGCAATAGGTTACAATGACAGCTGCATCCAATATCCCACAATTACCTTATATATAACTTTGTCACCTTCTGATAATCCAGGACTACAAAAATGTATCACTAGTGGGGAATTTCATATTGTTGCAAGAGAAAAGTATCCTTATACCACCTTTGTGATGACAACAGGAATGGGTCATCATTTAAGTATCTTGAACATAACAAGAAAGCTAAATATACAGAAACATGCCAAAGGTGTTACAAAATGATAGCTATTTGTCACATTAAAAAATAAATACCCAGAATTAACACATAAAGTAAATTAACAAAGAAACAAATATAGTGTCATATCTATAATTGTGGATTTTTCCTGAATCCAGTTTTCACGGTGTTTTCTTTGTCCTTTTCTTTATTTTTCAAATGACTCCATAAGTTAGCAAACCTACAAAGACCTCATCCTGCCAATCAAACAAGAGAGCAAGCAGTCCAACTCAACATTCATTTACATGAAATTACATGATAGACATAAACTCAATAATCTCTGCACATAAGATTTACCATGGATGAAAAATGACACTTCCTTCTCCATGGTATCACTTTCAGTCCCTGAAAAATTCAGCTTTGGCTAGATACGTTTTGGCCTGCCACTAATTTAAAGCAATTTTCTGGCATTTTATATATATATAAATGCATATATATATATAAACATTCACATTAATATGTTGACATAGTCTGAAAATTTTGTATCATCCATTTGTAAGCTGCAGAGACCTTCAATCTGAATCTGAATTTAAATTCCTGAGAATCAAAAGTGTAAAATTGGTCAAGAAAGAGAGAGATCACAGTAGCTGATCGGGGGTGGGGGGGGATTATTTTTACTTAAGGTACTATTCTGGTTATGGCACACATGAAGGAAGACTTCTGCCTTCAAAAGACTTATTGAGAAACTTGATTAAAATCATTCCACATACCTTTCACACATTTTTAAGAGATAAAATCTTGCTCCTCCTACTCACTCACCTGAAGCAATTGGGCAGTTTTGCCATCCAAAAATCATCAGTACAGAACTGGCCCATCTGTCCCCAATATACGCAATCCTGCCTTCAGTTTTATTGCAACAGAGTTTCAAATCCAATCCCTGTCTCAAAATTCAGTAGCTCAGGACCTTTGTCTCTGCCCACCCTGTGCCCTGTGCATCTGAGCATCCAGCATTTCTCTACCTTTGCAGGAACAGCCTGAGGTCACCTCACCTTTCCAGGTTTGTTCAGCACTTCAGACACTGTTTAAGCAGCTTTTTCTCTTCCCTAACCCAAATCAGACCACAGACATGAGGAATACCAGCGCCAGCCTGTGTCAGCTAATTAGCCAGTAATTCCTTGGGCATAAATGTAGCCAGACCCATAGCCCAGGAGCTTTACAGGGAAATCTAAAATCAATTTGAATCTGAATCAATTCTCAGAATATCAGGAAGTCACCTTATGTCACCAGCTAATTAAAGAGACAACTTCATCTACAGTCAGCCTGGGAGATGTTTGAGTCCTAACAGAGACTATAAAGTTTCACAGCTAATTGCTTACAGGATCATTCCATTACCTTTAGCAGTGCTTGTGTGACAGGTCACAAATGGGTGTTTGTAAAGTGAAAAATTATTGTTGACCTACCTGAATTTTAGAACATAATAGAACAATTACACCAATGCTGAATCACTGTGAAAAATCCATCTGATATGTCACTGAGCCTCAGCTTCTTTCTTAAAAAGTAGCATCAGTAATACTGAACATCTCTCCTTTGTTATTTCGGTTAATAGCTGGTGAGCCACTTGAACAAACAGCTCCTCCCCTGTCCTTTTACACTGCATTTCACTGCCACATCAAAGGCAGGATTCAGAGGTATTGCTGCAATCTGAACATGATCAAATCTAAATAGAACAGAAGAAGAAGACTTTTCTTCACCAAACAAAACACTAAATGAATATATTGTGGAGCAAACTCACAAGCCAATAAGGTATAGCCACCGAGCTTGGCGAGCCCAGGGAAAGTGTTAGCCTCATTCAGTATTAGAGCCCTGAAGGAAGGTGACAACTCCAACATCATACTCTAATATCTTGACTTTCCTTCAAGTCAGAATATCAAGCTGCTAATCTGGAAACTTTGGGCAGACTAAAATGTTTCAGTGGCTTGCTCAACAGGCCCAGAGTTCTTAAAATGGACTCCCTTTCCTTGGCTCACTCTAAGCCACCCTAATTTTCTGGATCTGCTGCCAAACACACAAATCATCACCACACCTTGGGCAAGTAAAGCTGAAAGCCCAGTGACAAGTGTTGCAACTACCAAAAAACAGTCAGTGGAATACATGAGGCACGAAGTGCTCTACCTCTATTACATCTTCCTGGACCTGTAAAAATGAATCTTGAAAAATCCTGAAAATA
Organism: Coracopsis vasa; assembly: GCA_026283785.1. Taxonomy (NCBI): domain Eukaryota; kingdom Metazoa; phylum Chordata; class Aves; order Psittaciformes; family Psittacidae; genus Coracopsis; species Coracopsis vasa. Next base: position 11,857 of record JANHGB010063975.1, on the reverse strand, counting down.
CTTAAAAGATACTTAACAAAAATATTTAATCACATTTTTAAAACCCCATTTCGTTGCATCAAAAGAAGCGTCTCTGGCAAGTTGAGGGATGTGATTCTTCACTTCTGTTCCACCCTCATGAGACCCCACTTGCAGTCCTGCATTCAGCTCTGGGGACCTCAACACAAGAGAGATGTGGACTTGTTGGGGTGAGTCCAGAGGAGACCACAAAGATATCAGAGGGCTGGAGCACCTCTGCTATGAAGTCAGGCTGAGTTGGGGATGTTCAGCCTGGAGAAGGGAAGGTTCCAGAGAGATTTTATTGTAGACTTCAAGTACCTAAAGGGAGCTTGTAAGAAAGATGAGGACAGACTTTTTAATCAGGGTCTGTAGCAATAGGGCAGGGGATAATGTTTTAAACCAAAAGAGGTTAGATTCAGATTAGACATTAGGAAGAAGTTCTTTACTGTGAGGGTGGTGAGGTCCTAGCACAGAGTGCCCAGAGAAGTTGTGGAGGCCCCATCCCTGGCAGTGTTCAAGGCCAGGTTGGACAGGGCTTTGAGCGACATGATCTAGTGGAAGTTGTCCCTTCCCATGGCAGGAGGTTGGAACTGGATAAGCTTTAAGATCTGTTCCAACAGAAACTGTTCTATTGTTATTCTTTAAAAATAAACTTATGAACACATTTGAGCTGTCACAATGACATCTTCCTGTTCCTCTTTGCTCACAGAAGACTATTGCTGTCTTACTGGTGAGACATAACACCAGATTAACCTAATCAAAGACAAGAAAGGAAGGTGGAAAACTAGCTTCCTGGTTAAGAGGGCAGAGAAAATGAAAGGTTTACCAGTAACTGTAAAGACTTGTTGGACTTCACCACCTTAGATCTGTGAAAAGGAGATGCAAAGGTTACTGTCAATAGTTTCTCTCATGGAGGGGGACTTTATTGATTTGATTCACATTGCAGGAAAGATTGATGGGATAGCTGCTAGGTAATGCTGGCCTGGTTGATGCACTTCCTTTTTTTTATAGTCACACCAGTGTCATGAATGAGATGACTGCAAAGAGGAACAGAAAAGACCAATAAAAACATGGACACATAGAATCATAGAATAGTTAGGGTTGGAAAGGACCTTAAGATCATCGAGTTACAACTCCCTGCCAAGTGCTGCACTCTGTGTTACTGAATAAATACCGTAATGTTTGCAAAGAACGGTATTTGGATTTGTAAACCTCTCAGTATCACCCCAGTCATCTGCACTCTTAAAGCAGAGTTTCTTTCCATTTGCCATCTTCCACTGCTGAAGTGGGAGCTTTTCTTTCATTCTTCTTCAAAGGTCCTTAGCAAAGCTCATGGAGGCCTTTGCTCCTTCAATATTTGATTTCTTGGTATCAGAAGAAAGAAGCATTTTTTCTCAGGTCAACTCACTAGCTCAACTGAGTCCATAGAACTTAATAAAAAAACCCCGTACTTCAATGATTGCATCTAGAAGATTCTTATTTTTAATAAGATTGCACATGGGTACTTAGTAGTTAGTATTACACACTATGTATATTGATATATACAAGATAAAATAAGATTTAAGAATGACAGTTAAATATATTTTCTTAAATAAGCATTTATCTAAAATAAGTATGAAAATCTCATGAACACTCTCCTGTTTTTTTAAATAGTAGTAGGAATAACACTGACCACCATAAGATTGCAGAAGTCAAAGGAGTATCACAAGCAACCAAAAACATCTGTGAGCCAGTAGCAGATTAAAAAACGAAGACATGTTTATGGCCAAAGTCTCTTAAAACTGTTTTTACCGAACCCACTGGGTGTAGGTTTTGACCTTAACTGCTATCCTCAGCTTCAAAATCTATTTGGTAGGCAATAGAGAGAAGTTCAGCAAAAACGGGTGCAGATGATTCTTGTCAAGTGATTGGCAGAAAAATCAGGCTGTTACATGTTGGTCACGCTGGGGTAGTCCCTCAAAAATGTAGACTCAGTGCAATGACAGCCAAGCAGCTAAATTCACTGAAGGTTAGGCTTCTGCCTAACAGATGGATACTGAGAAAACAGAAAACATGGTGTGCAGATCCGTTCTTCAGTTCTCAGCCTTCCTTTTCCTGGGATCAGGTTTACTCCTTAGTGTCACACGCAGGGATCTTATGCACAAGGCAAGGCTTTGCTTGATCTTTGCTTTGGGCTCTAGTTCATAGACCACATACCACCAAGATTTGCATCCAAATCTGCCACAGATTTTTGTGAGGTGGAAACCTCATTCTTAGATGGCTGTATATCCAAATAGAACCCTATAGCTCTACAACTGCCTTTCCATTCCCTAAAACAGTCAAGACTTTTTTTAGAGTAATCATGACTTGCCAATGACTTGGCAGAACAAACATCAGTCCTCACACACAGTACTAAACAAAATACATAATAATCCCTTTTAGCAAGCTAACACAGATGGTTATTCCGCATGGATTTATATTTCCTGAATATTTATTAGTCCATTACCAAAATATTTGTATATATCTCTTTCTGATGAAATTGGTCAAAATATACTTCAAGAGAGTTTAGAGGATTGAGGTGCCGAACAGGTTTTTAAATGCTTCTTTCGTTCCACTGCAGTTCGCAAAGCCTGAAGAATTAAATGTTTATTATTCAGGATATTGTAGCTGCACAGGTTCAGCAACTTGTTGAAATTCTCTTCACTATACGTCAGCAGACCAGTGCCATAGGGAGCAATACAGTTGGACACATCTACTCTTCCTTCCTCCATCTCTGAGGGACTGCGCTCCACATCTGAAGCAAGAACACAGCAAAGCTCAGCACAGCAGTGTCACTGAGGAAGACTCTTACCAGTCAACGCAAAATACACAGTAACAGCCTCAAGAAACTGAATTGTCTCAGGAAACTATTCAGTATTTAATTACTGCATAGAGACTGTGAGGGTGGTGAGGTACTGGAATGGGTTGCCAAGGGAAGTTGTGAATGCTCCATCCCTGGCGGTGTTCAAGGCCAGGCTGGACAGAGCCTTGGGTGACATGGTTTAATGTGAGGTGTCCCTGCCCAGGGCAGGGGGGTTGGAACTAGATGATCTTAAGGTCCTTTCCAATCCTAACTATTCTATGATTCTATATCATGCCTTGCACTTTCATCATAAGAAGCTAACAAGATTCAACCAAGCTACATTTATATATCAAAATAACCTATCCTAAAATAAATTAATTGTAAAGCCAAACATTTAAGTAATGAGGAATGCCAGAAAACAAGCAAAACTTTACTTTTTAACCCCTGTGTTACAAATACACATTGTATGTATTTGTATAGGTGGCAACTACATGATTACATACTATTTTTCATAAAGCCTTTAGCTCATTCACGTGCACAAACCAGACAACACTCACTTCAGAAGCTCCTACTTGACAGCACATGCCTGATCTTTTCAGCTCTTCTCAAACACTTTTCTGAAGATTCTTTAAGTTCTGGAGAAAATGCCAGTATGAAATTAGTAATTCTAAGCACTTCACACATTTTCATAGCTTCCCACTGAAGTGGAAGAGTGGGATTAATCACATCTTGCACACGCACAAAAGTACCCACTAATGCCTGTGGATCACTTACATTTAGGTTGACTCACATAATATCAAATGGGAACCCTGTGACAGATGCACAGAGAAATGCTAGAAGCTAATGACAAGGACATTTCCCCTTCTTTTCTTGAAATCTGCCTGTATTACTGGCTAGAGACAAAGGCTCATGAAAATTAAGAGATAATCTTGGGAGTTATGAGCTTCCTTGAACTCTACATTCTTGAATCATCTCCAGATCATGACAGTGAAGTGGGATACTTTGCTAAAAGAAGTAGTAATATCTGGTCACAGGGCACCAAAGAGACACAGTGGGCAGCTTCAGTTCTGGCCTTTTAAAAGTGGGTTGGCATCACTCTGGCCTTTGTAAGGACAGCCAAAGAGGTTAGAACTTTTAGACCAACACCACAGAAGTTTGCCACTTCAGGTAAGAAAAACTTGATAGCACAACCAGGCTGTTATTCAGCTAGCAGACCAGCACAATAAAGGAATAGCATATTTCATCAATGGATGTCACAGGTAATTGCAGCATTTCCATTCTTTTATTTAACCAGCCCTCATCTTCACTTCTTGGACACTTCATCCCAGTTAAATGCAAGTGAAAACAGAACAGAAAGTGTCAGTCTTAAAGAACCTGGTCACTGTAAGAAGTAGCAACTTTGGAGATTACATACCCAACATGCTTTGCACATCTACACTAATCAAATTGAAATATTACATACCGAGAACCTTAATCTATGGGAAGATGGACCTCAGCAACACGAGTACTAGTAGTACTCAAGATGCCTATGCTGTATATTTGGCTACCCTTGTCCAGAAGCGTAGAAGATTCACCACAACATTTGCTAAGCATAGAGTCAGTGGCACTGCATTCTCCCCACTGAACTAAGCCAACCCTGGAAGATCCAGGATTTTTACTGCTTCTAGTAAGCAGAACTTCCTTCACAAGTAGAATTAAGAATTAACGGGTCTTTTAGCACCAGACCATAAAACTGAACAGATTCTGACACCAGACTCATTACACACAAGAGTGCCCATTCTTTGTCACTGAACTCTGAGCAATGAGCACCAAGCCAAAATACCACACAACCGTGTCAAGTCAAACCATCAGCTCTACCATTTTGCTATTTGGATCTAACAAGCAGTCTTTGTGATATGTGTGTGTCCCTTCCTATCCACACAGGTCTGGACAAGTGTAATTTCTATGGGCATCTTTCTACACCACTTTTTTTCCTTTCTCAAGCTAACTACAAGAAAGAGGAAATTTCAGAAAATACAGCACCTGGTCAGATTCTGGAACAGACTGAGAAGCCCAGTGGAACTGATAAGCAACTGGCATGCGTTCTTTGCTAAAACTATCAACTTCAATCTCATCAGTTAAGGATGCATGAAAAAAGACTAATAGTACTCAAAGACTCTAGAAACTCATTGAATAAGAAAGAAAAATAGCATTTGAATGATGCAATTAGTCAAACCTCTTTATTTTCCACCCTCTCAAGCCTCAAGGCTCACCTGTGCAATCTGTATTGGCTGAGATAGAGGGATCTGCGTCATCGGCGTTGCAGCAGAGGCTGAGATGGTAGCACCAGCAGCACTGTGCTGCTGACTGGCTGAATGCTGCACTGCAGCCGCCAGCAACTGTGCCTGCGCCTGTTGTAGCAATAACTGTTGCTGGGCTGGCGTCAACGTGAGCTATAAATAATTAGAAAACACAGCCATTAATAATGGAAAGAGCCACTTCAGCTACATAGAGAGCCATTTTAGCTAGCTCATTACTAGTTGTATTAACCAGACATGCCTAGAACTGTCACTACTGTTCAGTCATTAACTAGCCAATGACTCTGGCCTTCAGTAAGGAGAGCTGGCTACTCCACAAGGTGTAGGAACCAGCCCACCACACACCTGCCATAAACTAAACTGCATGAACACAAGTATTTGCACTTACTAGAACCTACAGAACCTAACTCTACTTCTAACTTTTCTTCACAGCTCTACCAGGAGGTTCAGGAAAAGGGTGATTAATAGCTAGCACAAAAAAAAAAAAAAAAAAAAAAATATCAGTATTGCCAGGATTTGAAAGGAAATTTACACCCAGCAGAACAGCAAGTAATTTGCCAGATGAATGAGAAGCAGGAATGCTGGCTATGGCTACTGAACAAACTGATAACACCCCAGCTGCTTCACATTAGCATGAATCTCTGCCATATTTCATCATTTCCATTATGCCATAAGATATAAGAACATGAGCTCCATTTGTTTCTCTCCAAGTCTCCCCATCTGCTTTTTTTTTTTTTTAGTAGAATAGAGTTGGCAAGTTTACATCCCTTCCTTTTCCCAAACACGCATTATCTCTGTGAAACAGGTGGCAGCAGTCTCTCCTTTACATGTAAATGAATCTTGATGCCCGTATTTACTACAATCCATATCTGCATAGGCCTGGAGTTCAGAATGTTTCACCACTACAGACAATCATAAATTAAACCAAACCCTTTTTATGTTGAGAATGAGAATAATAATAAAATATGCTGAGTTTTAAGAACAGTCTCACTCGCATATTAAACCAATCGCACTTTAAAAACTTTCAAATGTAATTAACCAAAAACTAAATAGGATGTTTACTTACACACTAGCATACCAGAAGATCTAACAACTGAACATGAAATTAAGATACTGTTCCATTCAAGAGTAGAGATAATCTAACCTAGTACTTCAAATCATAAATACATTGTTGAAGCAACTGCCCTACACTCCTTAACATGCAAACTCTTAACACTGCTAAGCTGATTACACAGAAGCAAACTCTTTAACCAAACCAGTCCATTCATAGAACTTGTTTTTTTATTTTTAAAAATGACTGAAAGCATTTACCACAATTCAGAAACACCCGTAATCCTAAACCAACAGTTATTTCTTAATTACTTCCAAAGCTGTGCAATTAAAAGAATCAAAATTGGTACGTTAAATCAGGAGGGTTGAGTAGGCTTAAGGCAAGCACTAATATAGTTACTTAAGAAGAAACATGTTTGAGAAGAGGAAGAATTAGTGTCAACAGTTCCCATAATTTTTGTTCTTCACCTGGATATCTGATAAGATATAGTCTCATGTTCCCATGTCTCATTTTAATCTTGGGGCAAAAAAAAAAGAAAATCCTCTTTATGACATCCATGACTTTGTACACACACAAGGTTTTAATTTCACTGTAGAATCAGGATGGATATTTAGAACAGAGATTTTTTTCTTAAAGCAAATATTTTGCAACTAAACTCAAAGACTAAATTCTCCTTTTTTATAGGAGATATTTTCTGCCCCCTCTTTCACTTGAGTTTCTTCCTACGCTAAAGGAAATGACAATTACCCTCACTGATAGTTCTATGAGGCCTGCCACGCATTTACTGGACAGGAGGCTTACTACAGTATACTTGGGGAAATCTTACCCCAGTGATCTGTCCTCCGGCCAGCATGAGCTGGGTCTGGGGTATGGCCGCCTGCACTGAAGGCTGCTGGGAAGGCTGGCTTGGTTGCTGAGAGTCCCCAGATTCTTCATTAGATTTAGACTAGTCAAAAAAAAAAAAAAATACAGCTCTTTATAGTGTAAACCAGATGTTAATGTATAACACTGCTGTCTCCCAACGCTGCACAATAAAAATGTTTCATCTGCATACAAAAAGCCCTTGGGTTTATTTTAACAGTGTGTTTAAGCAATGGCTCTATGTGCCTACCATCTCAGCTACAATTGCTCAAACCTGTTTGTAGGTAATGCAGTTTAAACAAAACAAAAAGACTCTCAGGTCTTTTGTAACTCTTTGACATAATTTTCAGGCCTTGTTTCATTTTATGCAATGCAGTTGAAGCTGACACTACCTTTCACCATAAAGAAAGAAAAGGTTGTTAGAATTTTTCATTGCCTAAAATCCTGAACAACAGAATGAAGGAAAGGAGATTGTGTTTCCATTTTCTGTATCTGCATCCTACACCCCTAAGTCATCATTCTGTTGGCTTATAGGGAACTGGTTTTAGAAATCCTCACAATCCTCACAGGTTTATCTACTTACAGAAAGATACATAATAGATACAGTGCTTTTAAATAATCAAAGTTTAGCATTTACTTAATTGAATGCTGCTTTATTTTAAAATATTTGGAGGCTTAGGGTTTTTTTTTGTGGTTTTCATTTTGGGGGAGGTATTTGTTGGGGTTTTTTTGTGGTTTGTTGTTTGGGTTTTTTTTAACAGAAGAAATTGTAAAGACATGAGGGAGGAAATGCAAGTGCATGATGAGGGGGAGAGTTTTATGATAATTAAAACTGGTTATGCAGAACATTAAAATTCTGCATAGATTTGCATATTTTCCACCACCTGTTTTGGGGACTGCAGAGCAGGCTAATTAACATAAAGGCTCTGATTAATTCTGCCAGTCATTGAGCGATAATTACAGCGCAGGACTGTAAACACTGCACTGGAGATACAGCCTGTTTGCCAACATCTCTCTCAGGGATGGAAGTTTACCATGGCAACCAAGGCAATTTTCTTCCTCTTTCCTCTTAGAAAGGAAGGTCACTATACCTCCTCTTCTTTCCAAATTGTTATTACGTATAAGTGGGTCCACATTCTATTGCATTCCATGTAATGCACTACCTACATTCTTTAATAACAAGCACTACTGAAACCAGTTTTCAATAAGACTGCAATCCATCCCTTGTCCCTTAAACTACTACTGAGGAAGTAGCACATTAACTGATACACTAAAGTGTTCAGCATCTGAGCATAAAAGTTTGAAAGCTTTGATGTCTCACGTATGTTATTAAACAACAATTACTCTGACTTACTTTAAAATCACTATGTGTTATTTACACAAGTTATCTACACTAGCCACATTACATAGTTAATGTTACATTATACTCCTATATTCAGCTACCAGAAGCAAGGACAAATTGCGAAGTAATACTTGCTATTTCTAAAATACATGAATAAATGGAAGAACATGAAATATTTCTGGAGGTTTATAGTTCTCATGATACAATACCTGTCTGAAACTCAGTATAAAGTTACAATCACTGCATGGTTTAACCCCCATTTCCGAATGCTTACAATTCTGAGCCTGATTTACAGTTGTAAAACTATTATTCCTTCATACCTACACTTGCAAGACCAGTCAGAATGAAAAAACAAAGTAGCATATCACAGGTTAAAAACCATCTCTAATGGGACCACAATGCTGTCTGGAATGAGAGAAGGATGAGCAACAGAAGGTAATTGTCTTTACCTGTACATTTAAGGACTGAGCAGCAGCCTGTAAACTTGTTCCAGCGAGCTGGACCTACAACACAGTGCAAAAAGGGAAATGAAATTACATAGAATGCACAAAAAACTTAACAACATAAAAAGAACCATCTCAACAAAAACTGCCCCAAGAACAATGCATGCCCCTCTAACACCTGAATTAGTGAAAGGGCTGTGCTCCAGGCTGAAAGAAAATCTTTAACTCTCCCACAGTGTTCTTTGTCTACCTCTTGTTGAACATATTCCTGCCTAGAGATCTAGATATTATCATGAAATTGAGCTGAAACAGCATTTTGAGGTGGCCAGGCTAACTATTCCTGTTTAAAAAAAATAAAACTGAGGCTTCAGGGGAGGCCGGTAAGCTCTGCTCATCATCATCCTTCTCGTGTTTCAGAATGGGTATTACCCCAGACGTGTACACTGCATTTACCCACTTTCTTATACGACAGAGGAACAATCACCTGCATAGCACAAAGCTCACAGTATAAACACTCTTCCTCAAATCAACCCATTCAAGTATGTGCAGCCCTCAGCCACTGAAAAGATCTCAAAACAGAGAGTGGAGACACTTTACAAAACCTGTACTGGTTCAGGTATACTCAAAACTTTAATTCAATGTTTGTGATTAACAGGTCCAAAGAAGGTCTTTGTGGGTTAGCAGTGAAGAAAAACTAATGCTTCAGAAAGTGAGATTTTTGAAGTGTTATTTTATCTTTAATAAGGATTTTCTCTGTACAACAAATGCTAAATTTTCATTTACTGAAGACCTTTTCAGTTGGTCTCACCTTGTTTCTACCACCACTCCTACTAATATAAAGAAGGAATACTATGTAATTAATTACCAACACTTTCAAAGGTCAGAATTACAGCCTGTAGTGAATTCCATCTCTGGTCATGTTTGAAAACCACTGCTCATTTGAAAACCATGAAACACATAAGAATACAATAAAGCAAAGCAAAATGTAGCACTCTTGCCTCTGTGAAAAGATGTCCCCATATAATATACATCAGAAAAGAGAGCCCACACATCTGCAAGCACAAGAAGGAGAGTTTTAATTTGAATTGCAGTACACAAGATTAATAACTGAGTATGTGAATAGGCAACCCTTGAGAGTCACCTTGGAAATATTTCCTACCACTACAGACAAAGGTGCTAACCTTACTAAGCATATTCTACATCTAAGCAAGCACTCCCAGAAAACCTCCTCATCACAAGCAAAATATAGTTTGACAAAATTGATGCAAACTCAACTTTTAACGTGAATTAACAGCAGAGAATAATCTAAGCTACAGTAGCCTGCTCTCCAAAAATATACTCAGAAATAATATTTTTAAATTAATAAATAAGATAAAATAGACCACACAAAACTATACAAATATATCTCATTCAAGTACAGTTGGCATATTCCTGAAAAGCTTTGAATGCAATTTGGACACAGCTTCCACCATACAAAAAAAACCCATTTCTAATTAAAACTTACACTGTTCCTGAATGTTGCCTACAGCCTAATGTTTTGTATCAGTCTGGAGGAAAGCACAGTGTGTGAATAACAGTGAAAAATAAAGCTGAATAACACTCCACTAACAGCCACCATGTTAGAAGTGGACAGTTTGACAATAGATTCCCACACACCTGCAGGTACATAAAAGAACAGCCGAGATTTTCCTTTGAACTAGAGTTTCAAGAAATGAATCACACTTTATCAAACATGAAGTTATAAAGATCCTGACAACTGTTTAAATAAATACATTTCCAAAGCAAAACATAGCATTATGCTAAATACAACTACTGTCCCAGATCAATAAGTATAACAAAATGAAGACTAAACCACAAAATTCAGCAGAACAGCTGTATCTGTCTCTGTGTTAAACACATACTGACAACCCATGAAAACTAGTCAGCCTCTCTCTACATAAAGGCAGCCTACAACAGCCTATTCGCTCAGCAAATTCAAACACCCTAGGTCCTATATAACCCAATCTACTAGGAAAAATGTAATTATGTGATGTGTGGAATCTTCCACATAAAAAAATGGCAGTTCAGAGCTCTTAAAAGAGGGCATAAAAGCTTCAGCATGTCAATTATACCACAATAACTGTGCAACCTCAGACCTCAAACATTCAAGGTCAGCCAATTAGGTACAGTATTTTAAAGTTTAATCTTGGTGCTGAGGAAGGGAAAGAAATTAGGACATTTGTTTTCGTAAATCATATATGAATAAATTAAAAAAAAAACCAAAACCCTACAAAAATGCCCCTTATACTTCTCTCCATCTAGGGATGTCCTATTTTGCTTCAGCCTACATCTGAAGTTCAGCTTTGATTCCCTAAACACAGCATCAGCAGAACACAGAGACAGTAGTAGAAGCCTGAAAATCATATAACAGGTCCTTGAAGTAATTAAAAAAAAAAATAAAAATAATTAAAACTCATGAACAGTATACGCTTAGCAAGTAGCATCACTTTATATTTCGAGTTAATGTGCAAGAGCTTGAAAGATTGAATCATTCACCACCACTTCTTGTTTCATCAGGTAGGGACGGCTTCAGAACCTTGGCAGCTGCTGGGCCAGTACAATCCTTTACCAAAATGATTACATTTTATCTTGTCTTTCAATCTGTTGCCTTTCAATATCTCCATTAAAATTTAGGGAGAGTAGGGGGGAAATAAAAATGCTTTAGGCATTTTTAAGCCCCCAAAGTGACTCTCTGGTTCCCCCAAATAGGTCTCACCTTATTTTGACATATTCTGCAGCCTAATGCACTGAAGCGAGTGCCACAGTAAGAACTTTTTCCCACCCAAACTATTTAAGCATGTGGTGTACCCATATGCTCCTTTGCATGTTCCCATCATTCACAGAAAGACAGAACACAGAACATAAAAGAGCAGCTGTGTTCATACCTGTCCGAGTATACCTTAGAATCATAGAATAGTTAGGGTCAGAAAGGACCTTAAGATCATCTAGTTCCAACCCCCCTGCCACAGGCAGGGACACCTCACACTAAACCATGTCACCCAA
>JANHGB010063974.1:0-15521 GCA_026283785.1 Coracopsis vasa | reverse complement strand
GGAGGAAAGAGCTGCCTCTGCTGTGCCTTTGCGGTTTGCTGTGGCATAGTGCTGGAGGATAAGCCAGGTGCCTGGGAATAGCAGATTTTTTATCAAGCTTCTCGATACTTACTGCACCTTCCTTTTTTACTTCCTTATTTCCAAACAAATTCACTGATGCTCTCATTGTCTGCAGCACTGGGGTTTTAAAGCACACGAAATTTCCTATTTAGATTAAATATATTTTCAGTTATATTTATTCTTTTTTCCCCCTGGAACTGCTGTTCATGCGTGAAGACAAAAGTGTGCTTTCAGTTGTGCTCTGCTAAGGAGGTGTGGATAACCCCTGTTGGTTACAGGCTTATATAAGGTACAGCTTGTTTCTCCCTGTTGCTGTAAACAGTATACTGCCCTCCAAAACCACATAGGAGTGAATCTGCTAGAGGAGCACACAGTATTTAAGCCACAGGTATTAGAAGTAGTAAAAGAAGTGCATCTTGAACTGATTTACAGACCGATATTAATGGGAGAATGTGGACTGGTCCTGTCTTGAATGTGTTTGCTTTGTAGGTTTTACTCCATCGGCTTGCAAACTTTCAACGAGTGTGGAGTTTGCCTCCAAATGAAAATACAGGAAAAGAAGTGACTGCTCTTGCTTGGAGACCAGATGGCAAAAGTAATGTCAAGTATATGAGGTGATACGGTGCAATAAAAATCCTGTTGGAAATCAGTTAAAGTTGTGGTGATGATGCCTTCTATCTGTGAAGGAAATTTTTACATAAACTTGTGTTTGAAGAGAATGATGGCTTAATTTTATGTAGGTTTATTTAAAGTAACAGGTTTACACTGCTGAAATTAATTGCAAAACAGATTTGCAAGGTGGATTTATGTCCAAAATACTGCTTTCAAGGAGCGGGAAATCTTCAAGTTCCTAACTAAGCAGAATATTTTTGTATGTAGTACAAAATTTATTGGGAGAGCACGGGGCTGGTCAGGATTGACTGGAGAGCTTAGCTTATTTAATATAGGCTGAACTGCAGAGGCTAAAATTGCTCAAAAAATAAACCAGAAGAAGAAAAAAAAAAAGCCCCTTTTCCTTATCAACAGAAATAATGTTAAAATTATTAGGGGGAAATCTTGGGGTTTTTTTTGACACATTATTGGTGGGAGAATGGGAACAATCTTCTGTGACATGTGGGTGAAAACTACTCATATTGTTTTATGGCGGAGTATGTGAAGTTTAAACAACTTCTTTTTAGGCTGGTTGTCTGTGCTTACAAGGAAGCAAGCACAGAAACCTATGCCAGCCATATGCTTTATGGATGAATAAAGTTAAGAAGAAGGTGATGCACAAGTTGCTTAGCAAGTCTTAAAATTTTATTGTTGTAATAAAGCCCAAACCTTCTTGGTGGACAGTCTTTATATGTAATTTTGGCCTCAAATTTGCAAAAAACTGAAGCCTCTGCTGTGTCAGAACTGCTGTTAGAAGGGTTAGAAGCATGTTGAGTTCAACATGTAGGTAGATAATTGTGAAATCAGGCCTTTGACTTAAATATATCACCTAAAATACGATAGAAGTTCAAACTTCTAGTAAGTAGATTTCAAATGAGAATTTGGAAGGACTGTACATAGACAAAGAAAATTCTGCCCATAAGTTGGCTTTGAAGACACTTCATTTTCTATTTCAGTATAAAGTACTAAATTTTGCACATTGGTTATTTATACATTTTACTTGTCTTTCTCTAGTTCTGGCTTTTGGCCTTACTGATACCAAGCGGATTATTCTGTGTGATGTAGAAAAACCTGAAAGCTTGCACTCTTTCTCTGTGGACTCATCTATTACATACATGCATTGGATGGAAGTAACTGAGGAAAGCAGGTGAGTCTGAAAAAGCCTGGAAGTAGATTATGGGCTATGTAGTGCCACCTTGCTAATAGTTTATGCTTGGAACGTTGCAAGCAGTCATATAAAATAATGTTATATTATGTAGCTCTGGCTTTTTTTTACCATTTGGCTAAAATTTTCCTTTTTGTTAGACTAGAAACTTTTCATACACTTATTTTTAACGTTGATATCTTAGTCTTGTGGTTCATTAAGTTATACACAAAAATTGCAGTATGATCTTGAGTGTCCACCTCAGTCTAGTGTTAGCTTGTACATCCATTTTGCTTCAATACCAATTAATTTATTAAGCTAATAATAATAATGTTAATCTATTTTGTTAGTCAGAATAAGTATACTGAAATCTTTCTTCACTTGTGTTTTCAAGATCTTTAGTTTGGTGTTGTATCTTTCACAGTGTGCATTTGGTGTTACATTCAACCCCACTGGCAATTCTGTTGTGGGTTTACTTGCTTCAGGAAGTCAGACTGCCATTAGTGGCCATGAGCTCTGTGGCATTCATGATCCCTGTTTCTGTGGTCTTACAAAAACCACTGATATGCACCTTGTTGCAGTATTAGACAATAATTAAGTAAAACATCGATTTTAAAAAGTGGAGGTAGTGTTAGATCCCACCGTCCTCCAGAAAATGCCAGTCTTAAAATGTAAGGGAAATAACTGCATCTTAAGTTGTTCTTCTCCTGATGGGAATAGACTTATCTCCTTATGCAGAATCTCATCCTTCTGGCATGTCTGAGGTATGGTATTTAGTATTGCAATTTAGTCTTCCTCTCACTGTAATGTGCCTAGAGCTTTTCTGAAGTATAGGTGGGTTATACTGCAGGGTTGTACAGGTTTTAAACAGAAAACCTTGGTCCGTAACTGTATTACAGGCGGTGAGGGATTTGATGGCAAGCTACTGAGTCAGCAGATACAGACTTTTACGTTCTTCTTTGGTGGAAATAAAAAAGAGATTTTCAGACTACTTTTATTAGTTTGATCATTCGGTAAATTACTAGAAGTTCCATAAGGAATCATTCTCTGATATTTGTAACTAATATATATGACGTAATGACAATATACTCTAATGCTGAAGTCAGAAATTCTCTTTCCCCCCATTTTTACAGCTTGGGTGGTAAAGACAGTCTTACTTCTCTTTCAGTGTTCTGACTTCCTTTTACAATGCTGAGGATGAATCAAATCTCCTTTTGCCTAAATTACCAGCGCTACCAAAAAAGTAAGCATTATGCTAATAAGTCTGAGAAGATACAGTTTGTTGTTCGTTGTCTTTGTTTTGGTTATTCATCTCTAATGAGTACAGGTGCTTTGGATTAGAGGTTTGCTCACTGTTATTGAGAATATTTATTTTATTTTCAGTTACAGTACTACTGCAAAAATTTTCAGGTAAGAAATTGGCATTTTATCTCTCTATTTTTTGTTTTATTTTGTTTTCTGGTATTGAGACAAGATACATAAACCCTAATCATACATCTTGTATTTTCAGTGAAGAAAAGTCAGATGAGATTATGAAGCTTCTGGGTGATGTAAGGTAAATTCTGTATGTGGGTTGTGGGGTTGTTTTGTTGTTGAGGTTTTTTATTTAAAGCTATAAAATTACGGATACTAGTGGCGTTACTTTTATGTTATTCGTAATCTGTATTTAAGGGTCCTGGAAGAAGGATACGTAATGTCTCTTTTTTCATGTGCAAAGGTATAGTTCAAAAATATAGTAAAACCTCTATCAGTTTATACTTTCCCTCTTCAATTTAGAGGGATTATAAGGCACTTTATCAGCAGCTGCTGTTGGTGCCATATATTCTTTTCCTTGGGAGAAGTTTCTTGGGCTGCGTTTGAAGGCTATGTTGTGTTACTTAAGCTGGTCTTAGAAACGTTGGTAAAATCTTGTTACAGATGGGAAATTCCAGTAAGTTTGCATGAGTGTGACAAAGTTAAAATTAGCTCTGAAATCAGCTGTATTAGGGTTCTTTAAGGTAAATGTCTCTTATTGGGAAACAGGAGAAGCTGGAGGAAGTGTAGTTTATCAGACTGAGACTGGTTTTGTGACATGCTTGCTGTGCATTTTTGAGGAGTACCTTGGTTTCGCATTTGTTTTTTTCGCTGTTCTTTACAGTCTCACCACTGAGAAGCACCCTCCTTATTAAAAAAAAAATTAAAAATAATGGCATCTGTCTCTCAGCAGTTATTCCTTAAGACTGTATTGATAGGTGAGCTGCTGCTAGAAACTGCTACTTTTTTTTTTTTTTTTTGGAAGATATAACATTAGTGAAGAAGGACTTGTGTGCCTATATTTTTTTTGTGGGTTTTTCTCCCCTATTAGTTAATTTAGTAGTTGCTACTCATTCTGTGAATGTTAGAGGAGGTCTTATCAATGGCATTGAAACTTGTTTTGTTTTTAAAATTCTTGACATTAGCACAGTGTTTCTTTTTGTTCAGAGATTCTTTAGAGGATCTTTAGTAAAGGGATGGAATTTAAGTGTAAAGAATTATGTTTGTATGCATTATAATTTGTTTCACTGTGCTCATCAACACATTCTTCCATTTTTATAGGCTTAATGCTCTTGTCCTTGGTGGCAGCTGTGGATTTATTGAGATTTATGCTTATGGAATGTTCAAGATTGCTACAGTAACTGGGGTACATTACATTCCTTTCTGTATCTGTGTTTCATAATACACCAAACTACAGCTGAACTGAATGAAAAAAAATACATGTGTATGCTTACATATAAGTGCTGAGTTACATATAAGGTTGCTGAGTTTTAAAGAAAAGAATAGTTGTTTCTCTTGATTGGGTTGTGTGGCTATTGTTGGAAAGGTCCCTGGTGGTTTTAACATCTTGTTTCAAATGAAACGAAGTTCAGCGTTAATCCACAGTAATGAGTGGTTTTGCTCCTGAACAGTAGGTGAAAATTCCGCTTTGTTTTTACGTGTTGTTGACCACAGTTGTCTTTGTATGAGAGCAGTAAATGCATCTTAGAGGAAATGCAATATTTCATTAACTTTTAAACTGGAATCCTTTAGGTGGCAGGTTCTTGTCGTGGACTATGTTTGTCTAGTGATTTGAAGTCACTGTCGGTTATTACAGAGATACGAGACTCTTCAGGCGGCGAAACTGAGATAACATATTTTCAGGCAAGTAAAGTAACTTTAAAATGTTCTTTGTAAGTGAAACTGCTTTTCTAATTACTTTCTGGTATCTTTATTGCTTTCTCATTATTTGCGGGGAAAAAAACCCCTAACTACTATTTCCAGCCTTTCTGAAATTCACAATTTAGCTTTTGGATTTATAATGTGAACCTGCAGCTTCACCAGTGAGCCTGATGCTGATGATCTGAGGCATTCTTTTAAAGTATTAGTTTAAATTAGACATCATTTATTCAATTACAGTTACTCAGATTTTCTTCATTCTGCATACAAAGGCATATCAGTAGTTCTTTTGATTATCTAGTCTACCCAGAACAGTCATCCTTGAAACTATTACTCTTACAATTCCAAAATGATGAACCTTATCAGGAATTTTTTTATAGATTGCCCTTTTGAATTAAATTTATTTCTCCCTTAAAATGAACTTTAGGAAATGAGAAATATCAGTTTTTCTGCTGGTTCTCCCAGTCTGTCTTTTAATTTCTGTAATCTAAAATTTCTTGAAAGACAAATCATCATCTGTAAACTGTTGTTTGTTTCATTTGTTATAGCTGGACACTAGTCTGTTATCAAGTTACTTACCTGAGGTAACTCGAATGGCCCGGAAATTTACTCACATTTCAACTCTGTTACAGGTACAGTTGTGTTACAACATCCTCTTAATATCACAGTTCCTACCAGCCTCAGTATTCTTAATGCAAGTAAAATAAATGTTTTCTAGTAGGAAGCTTAAGTTGGTTTTAAGTAAATGTAGAGCTCTAACTTGGAATTTGATAATAAATGTTATATAATATCTACAGTATAGCTTCACTTGGTATAATAACATCCAGTTCTTGCATGTGTATTGAAGGGCGGAAAAAGGGAATAACGCTGATGTCTGTATCTGTATTACAGTATATAAAGTTGTCATTGACATGCATGTGTGAAGCATGGGAAGAAATACTGATGCAGATGGACTCACGACTAACAAAGTTCGTCCAGGTACTGTGGCTATCAAATAATAGAATCAAATAATTTCTTTATTTACTTAAGAGCAGATTATTGGTGGTAGCAAACTGCTTAGAATTTTTACTGGGTAATACAATTGAAAATAACTTAAAATACTAGAAGATCTCCAGAGATCAGTAGTCTGATTTCGGCATTCAAGGATGTGGGCTGGGTTTTCCAGTATACTTTAATTCAAGTGTTTGTGAGATTATTTGGTAGCCTGGATTTAATCTCTTCACCAATCTATTTCAATCATTTTGACTGACAGGAAAAGAATACAACCACTTCTGTTCAGGATGAGTTTATGCAGCTGTTGTTATGGGGCAAAGCAAGGTAGTTACTGTTTTATCTGAGTATGCATTTGCATTTGATATTGAAATACAAAATGAATGCATATTTGTTTTTTTCTCCCACCCCCTACAGTTTGGAGCTTCAGGCGTTACTAATGAACCAACTGACAGTAAAGGTATGTTAATATTTAACATATTCAAATAACTATTTCAATATATTTTAATCACTATTCTGTTAAGCTAACAGAATGTTTCTATGTGTTTGTGTTTCTTTTTCTAACAGGGCTTAAAAAAACTTGGTCAGTCCATAGAGTCTTCCTATTCCAGTATACAAAAGTTGGTCATAAGTCATTTGCAGAGGTAAGTCACAGAATATCCAATGAATTATAGACAAAATGGTATATTATCTGCTTTGCTGAAAACCAGTATGCATATTGGTGGTTCTTTGTAAGTAGGTGTGCTCGTGCAGAGACCATGATTGTGACAAAATGTACTATTTTACTTTTGGGTAATGGAGAGCTATTGAAGTATTTTGAACAATCTTCAAGACACGTCTCCTGTATTTCACTGCCTGGTGTGCTTATAGGACATATGCAAAATATTCACACCAACTTTGCGTGGTGGCTGAAATCGTTAGGACAGTATTTGCTTTTCTGTGAAGTGGTACTTTTACGTGCCAGACCACCACTCTCTGCAAAGGTCTCCTCTTTGCACAGTAAATGATGAAAACATAGCATGTAGTGAAGCAGTGAATTTCCAAAGGGTGCTAAAAGATGATTATTCTTTCTTCTGCATTCCTAGTGGCTCTGAGGCACTGTTATACCACTTGAGTGAATTGAAAGGAATGGCTTTATGGAAACAAAAATATGAGTCTCTGGGATTGGATGCATCTGGAATTGAAGGTACAGTAATGTGTGTGCTACTTACCAACTGTGATTTCACTTTTGAAAGCTTAATAATAATGGTTAGCTCTTTTTGCAGAGGCTATCACTGCTGTTGGTTCTTTCATCCTGAAGGCAAATGAGCTGCTTCAGTAAGTATAATGTCTGGAGAGCTTATAAAATATGCTTATTGAGTCTTGTATCTAAGGAAAAGCATGTGGCTGGGAATAGAGGAGGTTGGGAGAGCAAGGCTTCTCTGTTGGTGGTAAGCTTATATCTTGTCTCACTGCATCTCAAAGATTCACACCCCAAAAACAGTCCTACTTGGAAGGTTGCACTGGGCACTTAAAAAAAACCCTGATAGTGCTTGCAGACCTTTCTGTAGTAAAGATGGGGCTTAAGCCTGGAGCAGCCTATGACATTTGATAATTTCTTTTCTCGTTTCTTACTCAGGGTTATCGACAGTAGTATGAAAAACTTCAAAGCATTTTTTCGATGGCTGTATGTTGGTAAGCTTGATGACACAGTGAGCATCCAGTATCTGTTATGTATTGTAAGCATTGAAATGTTGGCAAGTAATTAAACCAGCCTTTGTTATGATCATCTGTTTATTTCTATCATAGAAAATTTCTGAATGTCTAAAAGGTTACAGTCAAATAATTATAATATTGCATAACGTAGATCACAAATTTGATGATTCTCAATTAAACTTACTGTGTGAGCAGTGGGTATTAAATATATACTTATGCTGTAATGATGCTCCAGACTGTTGTCTGCTTCGTGAGCAATTTGCTGGTCTTGACTTGGAGAAATTAAACTAGTATATAGTTTACACCATATTTGAAGTATACGCTAACTCTCCTTACTCTGTCATTTGCTGTTTTCTTCTGTGGAGACCTCGTTAGTCGTAAGGTTATGCATACATGTAAACAGTCTCTGAATGTCGGGATACACTTAATAGTCACCTCCAGTTGTAGCTGGGTAGCTGTAGATAAGATGTCAGCAGGAATTGCTATATGTTAGCCAGCCTATTCTTGTCAATTGGTTATGAATAGGTTTATAATGTTTAATTGATCTTTTTAGAACTACTTTACAAAAAACTTAAGCAGTCTTACCAGATACTGTAAAAGCACCAGGAATGCTGTGTTAGCACTTAACAGCAATAATATAATAATTATAATTTTTAAAATTGCAGAAAGTAGAACTATCAGAGTTCTCTGTCATAATGTTAGAACTTTCATTATTTAAACGTTCACTGTGTTTGTGTTGAAACTGAGCAGAGAACTGTTTATCTAAGCCTCACTGATTTAAAATTTTAAAACACATTATTCTGGGTGTGACAGTATTCATGTGTTTTATATCTGTTTTACTACTCTATGTACATGAATACATTCTTATAAACCCTTTTTCTAATATTCTCAGTCTTGTACAGGCTACAGTGCAGTTGGAAAAGATTAAATATTTGCCAAGACTTGTATTGTAAGCTAGTGGAGCAAGTGAGGCTTAATTTCAGTCTCAATTTTACAAATTCTTCCTTCCAGACTCTTTTGCTTCTGACATATTAATCTTTCCTATTTTATTAACAGTGGTTTATTACATAGCCATGGAAAATTAAGACTATTAGGAAAACATGTTCATATTAATGCAGTAAGAATATAATTTTTCCCTCAGCCATGTTGAGGATGTCAGAAGATCATGTGCTTCCAGAGCTGAACAAGGTAGTAGTAATGTTTTCTAATAAATGGTGGCATATTCTATGTTCTGCTTGCCTTGAGTGCAAGGCTAAAGGTTTATTTTTGTTCCTAGACTTAAAGGATAGCGTCGGTCATTTCTTTGAGAAAGTTGATGCCTGCAGATTCACACTAATACGCTGTCTCACATGAATTACTTTTTCTGTTTTCATTGTAAATACTACTCTTTTTTTAGTACACTGTATGAATTTGAAACCTCTGTGTATAGCAGCTCTTTATATGCTCTGAATGACTAACATAATCAGAATAGGATTTTAACATCTTTACCAGTGCCCTAGTAGGGGAGGTGGAATACACCTGCATCAGGTTTGCAGACACAATCACAGTAGGTGAACTAGTTAATACACTTGAAGGCAGAGGTATAGCTAGGCTGGAGGAATGCACAGGTGGGGACAAGCAAGGACAAATGCAAGGTTCTGTCCTGGGTAAGAGTGACCACCTGCAATTGCACAGCAGAGCCCCAACTGGCTGAGGAGCAGCTCTGCTGGGATGGACCTGCAGCATGAGCCAGCAGTGTGCCCTAGCAGCAAAGGTGGCCAAGTAACCAGGGCTGTACTAACAGGAGCACGGACAGGACCCTCCTTACTTAGCACTCATTAGGTTGCATCTAGAATACTTTCTCCGGCTTGAGGCCCTCATATGTAAGACAGACATGAATAAACTAGAGTGAATTCAGCAGAGGGCTCCCAAGCAGGTTGGAGCATGGAGCATGTGCTCTTTGAGGACAGGCTGGGGGACATTGTGTGTTCTGTGCTCATTGAAATGTATTTCTTATCCTTTGCTTTTCTCACTGTTTGTTTTTTTTTTTTCCTTTTAGATGACTCAAAAAGATATCACGTTTGTTGCTGATTTTCTTACTGAACACTTCAATGAGGTAAGTTACTGGTTTGCTAGGTACAGCATCTGACTGTATTTTTTTCCCAGCTGAAAAATCTTGTAATAAAATTACACAGTCATCTTTTTGTACATTACTTCTCATTAACTTTGAGTTTAAATAATGGGTTTGTTTGCATTATTTTTTCAGGCACCAGAACTTTACAATCGTAAAGGAAAATATTTCAATGTGGAGAGAGTTGGCCAGGTAAAGAACTAGGGAATAAATGGCAAAGGAATAAATGAGAAAATCCTTAGATAAAGAAGATTTAAAGCTGTGCCCACTTTTCATCTTTGTCCCTTTTGCTCTGTGTTGCATATTCCAGTAATGGTAATGGAGAGTATTTTAATTATTTTCCCCTATTATTAGGAAAAGTAGTGTTTAAAACCTTATACTATAGTTTCACCTTACACATGCTGTATTTTTAGGGGAAGTGAAGCTTCTTCACAGCCAGCAATAGTAGCATAAGACTGAAATGTGTTTATTTGTCTTTATGCCATTAGTCGCTGTATTTCAAAACGCTTGTGCTCAAACTTGATTCAAAAATCAGTTTCCTATGGAACTATCACTGTGTGATCTCAGACAATAGTTGATTTTTCTCACTGTTTATAGAAGGGGTGGAGTATTTAGTTTAAAGACTAAACTTAAGACTAAGTAAAGACTTAATGTTAAATTAAGATGAAATGTTTAACAGACTTGTGAGGGATGATGTTGGAGTTGAATTCTAATGTCCCTTATTCTTAAAATGCAATCATATAAATGTCTGCTTCTTTTCTAGTACTTGAAAGATGAAGATGATGACCTTGTATCACCACCTAATACAGAGGGAAACCAGTGGTTTAACTTTCTTAAAAACACTACTCATCTTAAAGGTAACCTGTGCTTTAGTAAAAAATTTAACAAAGAGACATGTAGAATGTAACCAATGTAGAAGAATAATCTGGTTTTTCATGCTTACGAGTTATTTCTACAGTGTTAGTCATTGGTCTTCATCTGAGCAGAATAAAATAAATGGCCCTTGTTATTTTACAGTTTTTATGTAGTGGCTTACCCAGTCAATTAACCATTTTCTGAGTATGAGGAGTTTCCTACCTTCTTATGTACCAGTCTCAGAAATGTTGCTTGGAAGGTATCCCAGGAGAAGCCTGGTTTAGGAGGTCTTAATTCCAGTTCAAGGACGTAATAATTATGCTTAGGTCATACCTGGGGGAAGTGTCTGTGTGTGTTCTCTTTCACTAGAGTCTGAGGCTATTTTGTTAATTAGTGGTGAAAAAGAAGTAAGAGACTGTAACAAGCTGATGGCAAAGTATTTCTTGTTTAACTTTAGTAACCATAGACTGTAAAACTTACACAGCATAAGCTGTCTTGTAATAGAATTTGCTAGAGCTGCCTTTTTCTGCATATTTAATTCTAAATGTTTTTCTTGATGTTAATTTGGCAAGTATTGAGATGTTTATAGGATTATAGGACAAGTAATGCTTCTGTTGTTGACACCTTCTACCTTTCTTTGATGTTTTATATAATTTTGTTGGTTGATGTAATTTGTGTCATTTTTCCAGCTAAACATTGGAAAAGAAACAACTTACGTACCTAAAATAAATAGTGAGATTATCTCCAAAGCTAAATGTCTTCTTACGAAGTTGTTCATTTTGTAAGAATGAATCAGTCCTATAGAAGCCAAATCAGGGCTACTGTAAAAAGTATGGAAATAGTTTTGCTTAAGCAAGGTACTTTATGACAACTCTGTTTCTAGCTCTTGAGTAAATGCAGTTCTTTCTTTTTGCAAATTTGTTTTCTTATCCAGTTGGTTACTTGAGGTAGAATTTGTAATCGGGTAATAATTTAGACAGTCACCTAATCCAACCAAAGAAGGGCTAATTTTGAAGCTAAAGTGGGCTGCTCAGGGCTTTATGCAATCAGGTCTTCTGCATCTACAGGGGTAGACTCTGTAACCTCTCTGGGCATGCTGCCCTTTCATGAGCACTAACTAGTCACTGTGAAAACTCTTTTCCTTTTATCTGATCGGAATATCCCTTGCTGGAGCTTATGGCTGTTGCATGTTCTCCTCTCCCTGCTAAGTTCGAAGATGATGTCTTTTGTAACGCCTCCTTTAGGCAACTGAAGAGACCAGTGGTTCCTCCTTGATAGCCCTTGCTTTTCTAGGTTGAATGAACCTAGCTCCCTCAACTTCTTATAAAGCATGTGCTCTAGCCCTGTGACCATCTTCTTTGACCCTCCACTGGTGTCATTCCAATTTGTCACTTTGATAATAGTGTATTATGGTTTTTATAGAGATACAGACATTTTTCACGTGAACTTTATCTGTTTACAGAAAGTCCACTTCTGTTTCCCTACTATCCTGAGAAATCACTGCATTTTGTCAAAAGGCAAATGGAAGGGGTCATTGATCAGTGTTTACTAAAGCCAGCGGTAAGTTCAATTTATATGAATTAGAACTTTATTCTAGGGCTAGCAGTCAACTGAAGGTAGTAGTCATGCTTAGTAAAGCCTGAAGTTTTAATCTTTGCCTTTGAGTGCCTGCAACTTAGGTGGTACTATGTAGCTCAGTTTCATTGCTGCCAGGATGTCTCAAGCTTTTGGCCAGGGAGAGCATAATAGGGGATTTTTTTGTTTCATGTCTTATGTTCCCACATTGTTGGGGTCTATTTTGAATGTTAATCAACTTGGTGTATGCACTGTGTACTAGATAAATGTATTAGTTGGCAATACATTAATCTGTACATTATGAAGAATCATGAAGTCATAGAAGGGGTTGGAAGGGACCTTAAAGATCATCTAGTTTCAATCCCGCTGTCATGGGTTGGGGGCACCTTCCACTAGACCAGGTTGCTCAAAGACCCCTCCAACATGTCCACGTCCTTCTTATGTTGAGGACACCAGAACCGCATGCAGTACTTCAAGTGAGGTCTCACAAGAGCAGAGTAGAGGGGCAGGATCGCCTCCTTTGACCTGCTGGTCACGCTTTTTTTGATGCAGGCCAGGATACTATTGGTTTTCTGGGCTGTGAGCGGTTGTTGGTGTTGTTGAGGTCAGTGTTGAGCTTGTCAACACTGACAACAGGTCAACACTTGACAACAGGTCAGTGTTGAGCTTGTCATCAACCAACACCCCCAAGTCCTTCTCCTCAGGGCTTCTCTCAATCCGTTCTCTGCCCATTCTTGTGTTTTGGATTGCCCCAACCCTCACGCAGAGACCTTGCACTTGGCCTTGTTAAACTTCATAAAGTTTGCATTGGCCCACCTCTCAGGTGTATCAAGGTCCCTCTGGATGGCATCCCTTCCCTCTAGTGTATCAACTGAACCACACAGCTTGGTGTGGTTGGCAGACTTGCTGAGAGCACGCTCAGTCCTACTGTCCATGTCACCAACAAAGATGTTAATCAATGCCTAGTGTATCAGGTGACAGTAGTGTTTGCAATAGGGCTGTTTATTCCAGCATAAATATTGGTGGATTTTTTTCAGATGTACTCAGGTGGTTTTGTTTGGTTGGGTTTGGTTTTTTTCCTTGTCTTTAAAATTGTGTACAATTATGAATAACTGACTGTGGTTTTGGGCCTATTTTTGTTGTTTTTGTTAGGATGTAATTGGAAAGTCAGTGCATCAAGCATTCTGCATGTCTCTTTACAAAACTTCTCAAAGGTATTTATTTACATTATTTCTAAAGCTCAGTTGCACAAAATTACAGCAGCTTTTAATAAACTAGTTTGTTTTTTTTCTTTTCAGTGAAGATTCCACACCTCAGTTGTTTAAATTACCATTTCTGTAAGTATGCTGCTATTCCTTGTTCAGTGTCATTTACCAGTTATTAAAACTTAATCTGCATTTTCATTTCCTTCCCTAACATTACAGGTGGAATGACAAAACATCCAATATACATTATGTTCTCTTCACCATGTTAGAAGATTCTATTTCTAAAATATACATTTTGAGAAGACATACTGATACTTCTAGGTAAGAGGGCAAAAGTGGTTTATGAGGTTTGGTACCTATGTACACAGGCAATCACAACTTAAATTTATTTGTAAAAAGAAGAAGTAAGCAGCTTGAATAGAATTTTTCTTGGATATTAGACAAAATGAGGAAGACATTAGGAAGTGCAGTAGGAATCCACAACAGGAGTTTGTATTGTGTTAGACACAGACAATATAAGACCCAAGATGGTTTTAGGCTTAGGAAAAAAATCAGGCTGACTTAGTTTTGCTCCTCACAGAATTACTTACTTATGCAAACTTGTGGAAAATTACAGGGAATTGTGCTTTCAGGGCTGCTTTGTCTTACTGTCAATGTTGTTGTTTGGTTTTGGTTTTTTTTTTTATTAACCACTTGCAACCTTTAACTAACACCTTTCAGTACTCTAGGGAAAATGAGAGGTAGTGCAGCAAATAAAATACATCTTTGGGGTGTAGTTCGGTGAACCTTCAAGAGCTTCTGTGTCCAAGATGCAGTTTGTCACTGCTTAGTTGTACTGATACACCTGTTTAAGATGCATTCTGCCAGTGGGGTCACTGAAATGATCTGGGTTTAGAAAACAACAGAAATTCCTCCTCCATAAAATACTGATTTTTATAATCCATGTCATTTAATTTGAGGAGATAATGAACTGTGACGGGGTGGGAATTTTAAAAGCAAATTTACTGCTGAAGAAAACATATGGTGAAGTTATCTTCTGTTTCCAGTTGAGAGCTGCTGATGACAAAATTACGGCTTTGTAGTGTAGTTCCTATCCTGTTTCTTCCCTCATTGATACCTAAAACAGTCTAAAAGTTGTTTTCTGTAGATTTGAATATCAAGTAACTCAACAGACCTGAGACTAGGACAGTTGAAACAAGTTCAGCAGAGAAGAACTGTATCCCACAAGCCAGGCTCAGTTTCCTATTTGACTCCATTAATCGTATTTTGGTGAGGGCAGAGGAAATCAAAAGGTTCTTATCCACCAGTTGCGTCATTTTGGGTTTTAGACTTGTATTGTGCTAACCTTAGCTAGGCTTACACCATCTCTTATGATGATTGCCTTTAGAGATTTTGGATTCTCTATGAATGGAAAAGAAATTATCAACTGTGATAATGAACACTGTTGTTTTAGGTCTGTCAGTAATGGAATTCTTGCAGTAGAGTTTGGAAACTTCTTGAGCAACAGTATAAATGAGAGCTCAGACTCCAGGTCAGTATATTGATTTTTCTTGCAGAACCATGTTTTCTAGTGTTTGTTTCACATTAAGTTAACTCCTGAGACATTATAGTTTGACTTTTATCCTGCAATTACTACTTCAGTTGCTGGACCACCTTGTAGTCCTTGGGGGAGTTGGGCTGTAGGAGATGGCACAGGTACATGAAGCTGCAGGATTGTGAGAGTCATTTATGAAATTGCATTTCATCCCAAGATCAAGTGTATTTTAGTTTTCTATCTGAAAACTAGAGCTTTTAGCACACATAGAAGAAAGCAAGCTAGCTGGAAACAGATTTTGCTTCTATCTGTGATGTTCTTTAAATAAGACGGGGAGACACTTGATATCACCAAATGAAGGCATCCTAAAAGGCATGGCAGGCTAAGCTCATCCTTTTCATGTAGAAAGGTCAGATGTGATTGCCCTTAATACCTTCGGATGTGTTTCTAAATTTTGGTTGGTGTTTGTGTTTACTGTTTCTTATATTTCACCTGAAATGGGAAAAAATAAGATTGCTAGTAAGTTCTTCT
>JANHGB010063972.1:0-50679 GCA_026283785.1 Coracopsis vasa | reverse complement strand
GCCTCACAGGAAAGAGCATTATCCTAATATCTAATCTAAATCTACACTCTTTCAGTTTAAAGCCATTCCCCCTTGTCTTATCACTATTTGATCATATAAAAAGTCCTGCATAAGTTCAAAGATCCATTTGGGAAAATATGCAACATCACTATAAACATGCCAATATGGATTTCAATTAGAAATACTAGAGATCCCAGGAAAGCTACTGCTACTGGAAACATACCTTAGACTTAATTGTTTTTTGTTTGTTTTGGTTTGGTTTGGTTGGTTTTTTTTCCAGAATTCAGTGATACTCTATAAATTCAGAATATAATTACTTTGATATTTAAAGGCCAAATAAAATGGATGCCATCAGAGCCATTAAACGAATGTGAGGAGGAAAAACTCAGATCCCTGCTGTGTGTCAGAGAAATCTCTGATGCAAATCTTGCCTATTTACACTCAGGAAAAAGTCTTTTCAAAAGTTAGATGTAGAAGCCTTACCCCAGCCTGGAAAACTCAGCTTCTCCTTTCGTGTGATGTTGTTCCCATGATGTCTCCAGCAGATGTTTTTCTTACAGAGTACTGGACCATGAGCCAACTGTGAAATTCTGAAAGCTGCCATCCTTTGGCTGGCTTTTCTCTCTGCGGAATGTATATAAGGAGGGTGGTGGGGGAGAAGAGGGAGGAAGCGCAAGAGAGAAAAGACATGCCTTTACACAGCAAATCTTTCTGTTATTTATAAAAAGGTTTTGCAGTAGGAAATCAAAATGTTTAATAAGTAAACAAAGTGAAAAGTATTTTACTCTAGGTTTCAACAGGACTATTTTATTAATGGAGTAAACTACACAGCATGCCAGCACCATGTCCCTGAAATGTACTTATATTTGACAATGTCCTTCTAGGTAAAAATAGTTCTTGTAAGACATTTTTCTTTTCTGTACTGATAATATCTTTATCTATACAGCACAATATAGCACAGTGATAGAAATAGCTGTGTTACTTCTGAACAACCTAAAGCAAAGATGTGTGCGTGCAGAATTAAAAGGCTCAGCTCCTGGAAGCAGTAAAGACAAGTTAACATGTCACTGCCTCTTCTCACACCATCTCACTGGGGACAGTAACACAGCTGCGCCTTTTCTTTTTCCAGAGCTATCATGTTCAGAGAACCCCACAAAACACTGATACACAGGCTGAAGCCAAGCCTTGAAGGCAGTGAATTTCATTCTACAGATACATCTTTTCTCAGTTCTTGTACAACAGTAATAAAATAAAGTGAGGGCGACATCATTTGGTGTGATCAAGTAGTTAAATGCTTTAAAGGGCTTCTCTCACGTTTGTAACTTACTGAGTACAATTGGAGGGGTGAGATGAGGACACTGGTGGAGAGGTGAGATGAGAGGCAGATTCCTTAATTCAATTTCACATCAAAAACCTTTCCAAACAGCAGCAATAGTTTGCAAAAGCCCTTCCAAAGACTCTGCAGCTGCCCGTACTCATTCTTCTTTTTCCATTAGCTGTCTTCTATCTCCTTGTACAAGACTTCTTTCAAGTGTGTGTCTACTCTCAACGGGGCAAATATTAGAACTTCATAGAATTTCATCGGGATAATGTGTCGTATTCTTCCTTTGCAAAGTAACCTCACTTAAAGGCCCTATTATGAATAGTTTTGGCTCTAAAGACTCTTACACTGATGAGGAAAAAAAAAAGGAGATGATTTAATAAATACAAGAACAGAATAAAGTTAAAATCTGAGTAGTTGTAGAGTATAGAGAGTGTGCAAGAGGATGAAGGACAAGGAAGCGTTTGCTGCCTTCAGTATTTATTTACTTAGTAAGTTATATTCTGACAATTACAGCCAGGGGTTGAATAGATATACTTGTTAAAAACTTGTGGTATTTTAAGTTAGAAACCTAGGCTGAGGATTAAAGAGGTAACTTGCATGTTAGGCTTTGAATTGCTACCAGTGCCTAACATAATGAGAGCTCGTATCTTTCCCAGAGCTGGATCCACTGCTCCCATCCCAGTCTGTGTTGAAGCTTGAGACTTGTGTAACATTCCACATTTTGCTTAATTCTGAGTGCTCAATCCTCTGTGCTACTGACCATGAAAACATGCAGGCAGCAAAATGACCAGAAACAGTCTAGATTGGGGTCCAAATTCTGTTACTCGGGAAGGTTTCTGTGCGCTTTCTGTGTGTGACAAAACTGCGCAATAGTCCAAAATTGTACTAGATAACCAAATAACTGACAATCTGTTCTCAAAAAAATGAGATCTGGACTTCTCCTTTGGGGAAACGACACATTATTCTGCCTAATGAAAACAAAAGCAACGTGTCATAATGTGGAGGAGTAAAGCATCGCTCAAAATTCATAAGTCCACCACTCTAAGCAGTCCCTTTTAGCCCTGGGTTTCTAAAGAGAGGTGGCTATTTTAAAGGTCCCACTGGAATATTTTCTTCAACAGCATCTCACAGAAGACCCTGTAAATGCAGCATGTGTGTTTTTGTAGAGTCTGCAGCTATTCAAGTCATGGCTCATAACAGACTGTGAAAACTAGAAGATTCCTGATAGAGATACCTTCCTGCAAAAAGTACTTTGGTTATTTACCAGTCTTCCACTGTGTGGCCATTAAGGCCACAGATCAGGTGGCCAGTACTTTGTAGGGGAACACAGCTGGGACAGCTGACCCACACTGACTAGAGGGATATTCTACAACTCACAATGTCACATTCAGCAACAAAAGGCTCAGGGAAAGGAAGGAAAAGGGTGTTGCTCATGGTTATGATATTTGTATTCCCAAGTAAATGTTACAGGAGCTGGGGCCTTGCCTTCCATGATGGGGCTGGACAGCTGACAAAAGGAAGCAGTGAAAGAATTCCTCTTTTTCCTTTGCTTGCACACATGCCTTTTGCTTTCCCTATTAAAACATCACTATCTTCATTCATAAGTCTTCTTGCCTTCCTTCTATTTTCATCCTGTCTCACAGGCAAGGGAAGCGAGCACATGACTGGAATCTGGTCTATGTAAACACAGTTTCTGATTTATTTATTTTTTTTTTACTTGCCCCAGCAATTCTGAAGTAATTATATAATGAATGCCGCGATCAAAATATTGTGCAAAAGAGATACCTCATCCCACATGTTATGGTAATGCTGATGAGAACCGTAAAAAAGGTTATCTTCACGTCAGGCTAAAGCAATCAAACTATGATAAAATGAAGAGCTGTTATATAGAGACTTTTCAGGGAATTACTTGGTGAAGAAATTTTTCTTAATAACCCATCTACACCTCTGCTGGCAGAACTTGAGACCCTTTTCCCCTTGCCTTCTCCTATACTTTGCATAACTTGGTACTTGATTAATTTTTTGCCTACAGTTACTTGTTGATGGAAACTTCCCTTCCTTCTCTTCTTTCCTATTTCCCAGTAATCTATCTGCTTTTTTTTATTTCTAAACATTAGTTTGGTTTTGCCACAACAGAGACACCTGAAGACCTCCCTCCCCTTTCAGATTCCCTCTGCCTTCCTCTTCCTTCTGCTTCTCCCTGACTCTATTCTGCTCTACTAAAATTTCTTGTGGATTTGTTAGATTTTTGTTTGGATGGGTTTGGGTTCTGTTTGGTGGGTTTTGGGGTTTTTATTTTTGTGTAGCAGGGTGGGGGTGGTGTTCGATTGATGTTGGGTTTTGATCTGTGGAGAAGAAGTGAAATATTTGTCTGCGATGTTTGTGCAGTGCGGAAAGTACATCCCTTTTTTCTTCTCCATTTCTCAATGGATTAGAAAGAATAAATCCCTGTGTGTTTGGAAATGGACAGCAAACTTAAGAATCATTTGAACAAGATGTTATCAGACTTTTTCTTATCACTCTGTCTCTGCTTATTAGAAGGAACACAACTGTTTATCTGGTGGGAACTATGTAGGGTAAAACTTTCACACCATGGGACTTTTTAGAAATAGGATATATAGCCAGGTGGAAGAAAACCCTAATACAGGATGCCCTGCTGAATGTGTATTACAGGAATTAAATTTTGAACTGAGCAGTTCCTTGGTGTAACTGGGCGAGTATAGGCAGTGATTAAGAGTGGTTGCAAGATGGGTCCCACTTGTACAATTAAACAGATGAGTTGCTAGAATTCCCTTATGTCATTCATGCTGCTCCAGTCCATGGTATGAACAACTGGATGCCCTGGCAGTCATTTATTTCATTTCCTGCTCAGCTTAGTTTCTAAACTGACAAAAAATCTGAATTTTGAAGTGAAACTGAGAAGCCAAGATACAATGCAATGAATTGGAACTCAGGTGGACTCTTTGCCACCCCTCTTATCTACAGATAGAGAAGGCAGATTGGGAAATACAACCTATCAATCTTAACATCATGGTGCCTATAAGACAAACATTCATTTTTCTTGCCTTCCATTCCACTACTGATGTTCAGGCAAACTACAGTACTATGACAAACCAGCCAGTAACATCTGTGAAGTTCAAAATCTTCCAAACAAAAAAAACACATATAAATACATGGCATATTTTGCCTTCTGAGCAGACTTTAGCTGGACACAGAAGAAAAAACACATATTGGCCTCAAAACTGTTTTGTTTGTTTAAAACAAATTAATTCTAGATTTTTAATCAATCAAATTCTAATGACCACAACAGGGACCAGAGCTTGGTAGGGAAGGAGTCACTGGATGTATTCTGGGAAAGCTGCTATTGAAGGGGCAAAGTCAAAACTTTAAAAACAAAGAAACACACACACACCCTAAACCAAACGAAAAAGAAAAAAACAGAAAGAGGTAGAAATAACAAAGTTATAAATTTCATTTACAAACTCAATCCTACAGATAAAAAAAAAATGTCCAGAAAGTTTACCTAGTCTACATAGCCCAAAACCAAAATTGAATATTACCGAAGAAAAGAAACTGGGATAGTTCTTGTCCAAACTGTAAGTTTGATTATTTATTTCCACCATAGATTATCATGCCTGAGGTCCTGAAGGAAGGAGCGTAAGAAAAGGTACTCTGAAAACACACAGACAGCAAGGCAAAATAAAAGTTTGTGCTGAGCCATTTCCTGAAAGGAGATAGACTTGTGCCATGACTGCTTGACCAGAGGGTTGTCTGATCGTTGTCACAGTTACCCAGATAGTCATTAAGCTTGATGTTCACATCAAACCATGTTGCAGTGAGTGCTTCTGGACTAGTGATTCCTTCAGTAGTTCACAAAAGGACTTATATGGTACCTTGAAAGTTAGAGTTTTGCTGTCCCTCTTGTCTAACAGATTCATGTTGTGTGCCATTCAGGAGGTTGTGACCTGTCACACTGTTGCCAAATATCTTCCTTAGAACAAAAATACTGTCTATTTAGCAGTAAGGATAAACACTAGAGAGAAGACAAAAGTAAACAAGTTGCCCACATAGCTCACAATCATCATTTTGTCATGGCCTTGAGAAACCTTTCACAGTTCAGAGCTCAAACTTATTTTTTCTCTTTTGCTTTTCTCCCCAAAGGAGCATACCTCTTAAATTTGAACAGAGGGTGATTTCCTTCCACTTTGTCCTTTGACTTTGGCTTTCTTTCGCTAGGATAGATTTTATGGTCAGGCTGGAGAAGCTGGGAAAATAATCAGAGTTCTTAATGTGAGAATTGGCCCTTTATCATTCCTTTACTGTTTGCTAGTGGGTGCCAAATGTGCACTTATTTTTTAGAAAAAGACTCTCTTTTAATAGAAAACATCTCCAACAGATGTGACAAGATGTTTTCATGGATAGTTACTCACACTGCTGAAAAGTCAGCATTTTTACTTCTAATATGAATTCATGTAACCTTGGGAGTCACCCCCAGTCCGTGTACCATCTCTCCATATTATACTGGAATGCCCTCCACCATCATACTTCTGCTCCTTGTATAGTAATGTAGAAGCATTTGAAGGGAAGTTATCCTGTATTGCCTTTAGCAAGCTAACCAAGCCAAAATTTTAAATTCTTCTACTAGGAGACACATTTTTCAATTCAGTGGTCTTAAAGCTTTCCCAGGAAACCTACAGTTTCTGAAATACTGTTCTAACAAGTTTGGTAGATTCTTCAGAATCTATGTATTAGAAAAAGACTACCTTTACTGAGATACAAATGGATTGTTTAGATAATGGGCTACATGCTTTTGCTACACCTCTGCAAAAATGTGTGGGAAATGAAGCCAATAAACATTTTATTCTAAATACCAGAGTCACTATGGAAGGAAAGAACATGGACAGATTCTTCAGAAGTTTCTTGGAAACTGTGTACAAAAAGCAACTAAGCCAAACATGCTTAAGTGGGAGAGATCCAAGAAGTTATAGCATGATTTTAAGAGAGCCTCTAGTCTGAAATACCAAAACCATGTATTTGGATAATTGTCTATATATGGAGATGTTTCCGATTGACAGTTCTGGTTAACTCCATGCGCTGGTATTCACACCACACAAAAAGCACTGCCCACATATGGAGATAACCAGAAACAGTTACCGAAACAGCTCCAGTTTAGCTGTGGGGTTGTGAACAGAGCTTTCACACTGCCCTTAATAGTGCTAATTAGGAAGGTTCAATTTTTTCAGCAGCTTTCTCCATCTCGGAGAATCAGGTTTGTCTGATTTTACAAAAATTAGAGTTTGAAAAAGCTTGAAGAGCTCACACATCTCCAAAAAAAACAAACCCAAAAACCCCAAAAAACCCAAACACACGCAAAAAAAACCAAACAAAACCCAAACAAAACATACGGAAATAGTCTAATGCAGTATAAGTATCAGACTGTGGGAGTCCTTAAAGAAAACAAGTTTATGCCTACCGTGACCAAGTTGCTAGGAAAACTTTTAATGGCTAACAATTTAAAGGGTGTTAGCATAACAAATCAGAAAGATGGAACCTATTTACTGATTGAATTCTGTGGGAAAATACTGCAGAAATGTTATCCTTGGATGTTGAAGGTTAGTGTTCGTACAGAGTACCCAGAAAGCCCAGAGGGAATTCCAGCACAGGGAATACAAGCCATCTTACTTATGACTTGTACTGAAAGAAACGTCGGAAAGGCACCCAGTGAGTGCTCAGGGCACTCTGGCCTGTGCTCCTAAACAGAAAAAGTTAAAAATAGAACAAAAAACACAACCAAACCCCTCAGCATTAGTGACACTAAACAAATTCATTCAAAGCAGCAACACCTGTTGCTTTTTAACTATACTTCCCAGCAAACTTTCCAACACACTTCCCATTATATTCAAAGCCCAAAGTTTTCTCGTTCTCAAACTCTCATAATGATTTATTCATATTCATCGGATTTTGAACAAGCCCAGTTCATGAACAGGGAGTGTGAGATATTGAATAAGGCACAGGACTGAATTTGGCAATAGCTTGGACTGTGGCTCATTGCTGTATGTCCAGTGAGACTCAAACTGAACAACTGAGCATCTATGTGCTTAGATCATCAGATTGTAGTTTAGCAGCTTCTCATGTCTCCCAAGCCACTACTCGCTGTTTTGCACGGAAGCCTACCGTTAGGCTTCAGAAATATTTTGGTTGTTTGTGCAGAGCATGAGCAGATCAGAGCTGTTGTCAAGATAAGTCTTCCAATGAAAGAAAATTAATGATGTGCATCAGTTACGTTCCTAGGATTTTTTTCTCCACAATGCTCCACTGAAGTTACCTAAGCACAGGTCAACTTCTCTTGAGATAGCTGAGGTTAAATAAGAGTGATCTCACATCAAATCAATGTTCAAGCCACACAAAATCATACATGAGTGTCAAGTGTAATGTATCACTTACTTCACAGATTTCCACGTGTGTCCAGACGTCAGGTAGAAGGCAACACAAACAACACCCCACAGTAACACAGCACTGAAAACAATCCCTAGATGTTGAGTAAAATTCATCCTATGAAACTTTACATTTCTTGCATGAAAATAAGAGCTTCTTCTAGAAGTGGGAGATTTTTTTCTATTTAATATAGAAGGAGTTTAAAATGACCAGCTTAGACTTACACAATTAATTTTAAATTTCCAAGTTAATTAAAATTAATTTTTCCTCCATATCATAGTCTGAAAAAAATCATTGTAGATTGTGCTGTTATACATTGCTAGAATAATCCCAGCAGAATACAAAATTTAGTTCCAAAAGGTGATTTTAGGAACTGATCAAAACCCAAATCTGAAAAGGCCACAGAATTGCCAACATCAAAACCTTCTCATTGCTATGGAAACAAATCCAGTGGGAAATGACTGCATATTTCTTTTGCGTACCAGTAATTTCTAACAGCATAACTTCAATGAGTCCTCAGTTAGCAAAACCACTGTTCACAATATTTTTAATCTGATGTCATATTCAGAACGTCTGGTCATCTTATACAAAGAAATATCTGTCTGCATAAAGATGAAAATGTTAAATATAGCACAAGTTAACTTCATATAGATGTGATTAAGGATAAGCTATAAAGACCCAAACAAACAGACAGAACTAAACAAGCTTACTGGAATATCAATACAGTTGTTGAGAAAAAAAATGTGCTATCATATTCTCCCTAAAACAAAAGGCAAAAAAAGGGTCATATATGGCTAATAAAGGCACATGAAATATATGACCAATCATAACCTGGAAAAGGTAACTATGCATAAGCCCAGCCAAGAAGTGCTGCAACAGAGCTTGCCACTACAACGCAAATCACAGGAAAACCAGAACTAAAGCAGCTCTATGTAAATTTTAGCAGCTGTAGCTATGTTAACATGATAATCTGATTCCCATTTCTCATTAAATTACTTAGTGTAAACAAAGATCTGAGCAATGAACAAAACCCACACACAGAAGCACAGGCAGACTACTCACTAACCCACTTACTTCAGCATCTTATCTGGCTTCTTTGTATTACCCATTGTCTAGTTAATTCCAAACTTCATGTGAAATAATCTAATAATGCTTGACTATATCTTCTCTACAAAGCATATCTAATCTCATATTTATGAGATTAGTGTTAACCTATATTAACACTTGTTACTACATGCAAAAGACATGCAATTCTTGAAAAGTATTTAGTCCCAGTAACAAGTCTGGTTGTCTATTTTACCATTCTTCTGCATTCTAATGAGCTTTTTATTTATTTTATTTGTTTATCCTTTCAAAAGTTACAGTCTTATGTCTTCTTCAATAGTTGACTGGATTGTGGCAAATACAACATCACTTATAGGCCAGTAAACGGTGTTCCCATTTTCAGTTTCTAAGAGGTCATTTTTACTCTCCACCTAGCAGAAGGCAGATTCAGCAAAACCATTGGGTTTTTTTGTGGGTCTGTGCCTAATAAGTTAGTGAAATGATACTGAAATGATCAGTAGTGAATCGGTTAGAGAAATGATACAGTTAACGTCATATTAGTTACAGTTAGTGAAATGATACTGAAATAACACAGCTCAGATGGTTCATGCTTTTCTCTTTTGTTTCATATTCATGAATAATGAGATAGCCAACTTCAAATTTACAGTAGGAACTTGGCCAATGCCTACTCTGTACTAAGCCAACCAGATTCTGCTGTGTAATATTGAACAAAGTTTCTTGCTGACCTGAAGGGAAGCAGATATTCCTCCCTGGAAGCTCATATTTATTGATTAACTTATTGCAACCATAAGATATAAAGGGAGGAGGGTCAGAAAAATCTGGATTTTCAAACAATGAAATACTAGTAAACTGATCACTGAATATTGATTCTATAATTAAAATTGTCACACCGATATCTTCCTTAAAATAGCACAGAATTCAGCTGGCCACAACCACATAGCCACAATCAGTATTTCCCTGTCTGTCAATAAAATGGCCTACTCTTAATCCCTTACCATTTCACTAATTTACCATTTCATTATGGAAGTTATTTATTTCCTATACTTCCAGCAGAAGAGTGTTACTGTATAAAGAATTCTGTGTATATTTTTCTGGCGCAATACTGGATTATTTAAAATATATAACAAAATTGGGATTAATCACTAATTTAATATTAGTCTTAAAGTTAGTAAATAAAAATACCCTTCCCCAATAAATTAACAAAAAAGAAGAGAGAGAGGGAAATAGCAATACTAACAAATATGAAAATTTGGAATAGAAAAAGCTTGTGCAGTGATGAGAAAAAAAATACATGACCAACAAGATAAATGAACCATAACACATGCTATGATGGCAAATATTCACCATGTATTTTTAGAGTAAATATTTATATTCAGATGAAGTTATTGCTGCCAGTGGATAAATTCCTCTTTTTGAAGCAGAAGAATAAACAACAAAATAAGTTAGTACAAATCCAGACCATTAATTGCAGAAGGATGATATCAAATACACAGGGTAGAGGAAAAGCAACTTGGACAGTTTTCCAAAGGAAAATAGAATTGTAAGAAAACACTGTCTTATATCAAAAATGCA
Source organism: Coracopsis vasa (assembly GCA_026283785.1). NCBI lineage: Eukaryota > Metazoa > Chordata > Aves > Psittaciformes > Psittacidae > Coracopsis > Coracopsis vasa. The sequence goes on along the minus strand of JANHGB010063972.1, from coordinate 40,283 downwards.
CCTGGTAATTCATTAAAAAATATTGCAGAACAGTCTGTTCTTAACTATATCCGGAAGTAGCTGCTGAGCATCTGTACCAATGACGTCCATCTCAATACATACTTTCCTTGGGGACAGCAGAGAGCAGAAAAACAATGCTGTGAGAGCTACAATATCTTCCCATTGCAATGCTAAGGTTTGTTTGTTTGCTTGTTTTTAATAAAACTGCAGTAATTTCTTCCATTTTCTATGGGATCTCATAGACTCTTGGCAGCAAATACAGTATTAGCTCATAAGTAATCTGTCTTGTCTAGGTTTTGAGGAAGAATTTCATAGAAACATAAGCACAAAAATAGATTCTTTTTAAGAAAGGACTATTTAGAAGCTGGTATTTGATGGAATGTAATTAATGTAATTTATTTGGTTAGACCTATGCATACTTTTACTGTACAGACTTTGAAGTGACAATTCACAGATGAAATAACTTTTAGTATTCACCTGAAGCTACTTTCACAATTTTGCCACTGTCTTTTTAATTCACCTTAAAGCCACATTCTCTAAATTGAAGCCACTTGGGCAGGTCAGCTCTTTGGAGCTCTGAGAATTGATGGAGAATTAGATAGAACAGGAAGGTACTCGGGGAATTTTCACTCTCCACAGTTATCGGGAAGCATCTTTACAAGAAACTAGTGTCTAAAACAACCCACCTACCAAAGTTAAAGTGCAATTACAATATATGCTTAGAAGCATTAAAAGTCTGTTGGATTTTATAAGATAACTACAAAGTTCTGTCAGACCTTCTTATGAGAGGAAAAAGCAGAGTTATGTAAAATCTGACTAAAGTCTTGTTGGCATTAGTACTGTTCACCAGAAAATGGTTGGCCTCAAACAGGCCAGACAGCTTCTTGGACATAGTTCCTGAAAAAGAGTGGCATATACTGGCCTGCAATTGCACTTACATGACATGCAAAGTTGCTAGACTAGAAAAACCCCCTAACAGTCTTCTGGGGATAACTTTTCGTCTCCATTAGCAAGCACTTATTCACTTCTAGGACGCCAGTTTTCTAATGCAGGTAAGAACGTTGACCTTTACTTTCAGAACTGGGAAATGATTCAATTAAAAAACAAATATTTTAAAGAGGAATTAGTTAATTTAGTGTTTATGAGAGCTTTGGTGGGTTGAACTTGGTTCCCTGCCAGGCTGCTACCCAGCTGCTCTCTCATTCCCTCTCCTTAACAGGACATGTGGGAAAATAAGATGAAAAACCTTGTGGGTTAAGATAAAGATGAGAAGATAACTTCAACCATCATGGGCAAAACAGACTTAGTTTGAGGAAAAATTAATTTAATTTCTTGGCAATTAAAGCAGGTTTAGGTAGGGAGGAGAAAAAAAGGACAAAAGATAAAAATGCCTTCTTCCCATCCATGCCTTCTCAGGTGCAACCTCACTCACCTCCTCCACAATCTCAGTGGTGCAGTTTGGGTCCTTTCATAGCTGCAGCCTTTCAGGATAAACCTGTTTCACCACAGTGTCTCCATGGGCTGCAGCTCCTTTGGGAGATATCCACCTGCCCCTGTGTAGGGTCTTCCATGGGCTGTGATGTGGATGTCTACCCCACTATGGTCCTCCACAGGTGTCAGGAAGTACCTGCTCCACAATGATCTTTCCCATGGACTGCAGGGGAATGTCTGTTCCAGTGCCTGGAGCACTGCCTCCCTCTCCTTCTGCTTTCACCTTGGTTCTCCCAGGGTTCTTTCTCTCACCATTTTAAACTCATGCTCCTGTGTGTGTGCTGCCAGTGCCTCTAATGGAAACATTTCACCCTTAACCATCATCGTTCTTCAAGTTACTCTGGTGCTCACAAAATCTGAGAGACAATATTTTTCACCACCATTTATGTACCTTTTAGCCTTTCAATTTGAGATCAACAGGGAAGTAAGATATTACCTGGCTATTTCATAAGCGTCATGCTGGGACAGGACCGGCTGCTTCCACAGAAGCCTGCAGACACCCACTGAGGAGTAATGCAGTTCACTTGCTGCCATCCTGCCCCCATTACAGCCATGCATTTGCCCTGAGAGCCTGCATTTGCCCTCTTCTGCATGCCCATCCACTGAGTCATCCAGTGAACCCAGCCTCGCTATTTTGAGACTCCATTGAGCATACGATGTGGCCATAAATAGAAACATGTCTGAAGAAAAATAAATACAAAATAAATTGCTCATTTTAGCTTGTTGTAAAAACTGTTGAAAATAGCTGTCCTTCCGACATGAAAGTCAAGGCAGTTTTTTGCCATTTTTAGCTAGGAGTTCATCTGTTTCCTTTGAATTAAGGAATATTTCTGTACTTCGAAAGCTCTGCAATCTGAATAAATTAGAATCTATTTTGTCGCTTTCCAGTATCTTAACAATTTTCCTCTTTTTTGTTGATTTCAAATCATTTCCATTTTAATTCAAAATGGAAATTTCTGTCAGCTGATAATATTCAAGTTTTCAATTTCTGTAAAAATTAACCATCCTGTTTGGTTTCTGATGGCAGTAGCTGAAGTATGCAGTCAGTGATTACACCTGCTGGCGTTGGCTTGCTTGAGGTTTTGGCCTCTGCTTTGCAGCTGTTTCTAATGCCATGTGAATGTGGCTCTTGCTGGAGGTGACTGGAGCACAGTGGTGTTCAGGGCAGATATCTGATCTGCTGAGACATCTCTGTGTATTTTGGGAAGACATCCATTGTCTCTATACCATGTGAGAACACTTTCAGGCCTTTACAAACATAGAGAAGTTGGTGGTTTATGGCAAAAACCAGTAAGCTTTGGAAAAGTTAAAGTGTTTGAATATTCAGTTAGAACATTCTCACAGTTCCACTCTGTACGTGTGGCAGTTTATGAAAGTTTAAGCTTTTTTCCACCAAGAACAGCAGAAGAACTGTATTAAAATTTAGAAGATTTAATAATTTATAATTAATAAATTTAGTAAAATATGAAAAGCAAAATACAAGATGCAACATTGCCAAGAATTTGAAAGGCAGTACTAGATGTCATATAAGAAAATACTGACAGAATAGCAAAAGTGAAAGCTCCAAATTATAGTTTTGCTTGGTCCAAAGAAGTAAGTTAAACAATTTAGTTAGAAATCCACCAGAAATGTCCTTGCCTTGGTATTCCCAGGTGTTTGTTCACACCTATTAGTAAACCAAAATTGTCAAATTATTTTTATGCGTCATCTTGATAAAGCTCTGCAGTGAAACATGCATGTTCTTCTTGTGTGCTTGCATGCAGTCTGATGAGCATGAATGTTTATATGTGTATATGAATCTCAGTTTTTAACATATAAAAGATTAGATGCCCAGGCGTAGGCATCCTCCTTCCAGTCATAAAATCTTTTTTCCTTCTAAGCTTTTAAAAGTTTGGCCTTTTAAAAGTTAAATGAAGTACAAGGTATTTCAGTGAGAAGTTTTGTTTGCAGTCGGGAGATGATTCACTCTAGCCCAGGGACTGCAGCATTGTCAACATCAGGTAAGGGCCATCCATAGTTCCTTTGGGAGAAGTAGTAGAATTAGAAATGCATAATGAATTAATGAATCACACAAAAACCTTGAGGAAGAGATTTGAATCAGAACAAAACAGAAAAAAAAGAAGGAAATGGTGTGAAAGGAACTAGTAATTTGATATCATGACTCTCTTTGTTGAAAGCAATACCCAGGATGGAGTCTCCCACTGAACACAGAAACACCCAAAGAGATAGTTAAGGAACTAAACTGAATGTCCACATTTAGAGAGTAGTGGTCAATATCCTAAAGATCAGTGACGAGTGGTGTCCCTCAGGAGTTTGTACTGGGAGAAGTGCTGTTTAATATCTTCATCAATGACATAGACAGTGGTGTTTAGTACACCCTCAGCAAATTTGCAGATGACACACCTGGGAGACAGTATGCCATTAAGGAGAGACCTGTACAAACTCAAGAAGAGGGCCCATATGAACCTCATGAGGCTCAAAGAGTCCACGTGCAAGGTCCTGCACATGTGGCAACCCTCAGTACAGGCTGGGGAATGAAAGCATTGAGGTCAGCCGTGTGGAGGACTTGAGGGTGCAGGGGGATGAAAAGCCAGACATAAGTCAGCTTTATGTGCTCACAGCCCAGAAAGTCAACCCTATCCTGGGCTGCATCAAAAGGAGCGTGACTAGCAGGTTGAGGGAGGTGATTCTCCCCCTCTGCACTGCTCTTGTGAGACCCCACCTGCAGTACTGCATCCAGCTCTGGGGACCTCAACTTAAGGAGGACAATGGCCTGCATGATCAAGTCCAGAGGAGGGCCACAAGAATGATCAGAAGGATGAAACAACTCTCCTGTGACGAAAGGCTAAGAGAGTTGGGGTTGTTTAGCCTGGAGAAGAGAAAGCCCCAGCAAGACCTTATTGTGGCCTTTCAGTACTTAAAGGGGGCTTATAAGGAAAGATGGGGACAGAGTTTTTAATAGGGCCTATAGCTACAGGACACAGAAAAATACTTTTAAACTAAAAGAGAGTAAATCCAGACTAGTTATAAGGAAGAATTTTTTTACACTGAAGATGTAATGGTGAAACACTGGCACAGGTTCCCCAGAGAGGTGATAGACGCTCCATCCCTGAAAACATTCAAGGCCAGGTTGGATGGGTCTCTGAGCAACCTGATCTAGTTGAAGATGTCCCAGCTCATTGCAGGGGGGGTTGGACTAGATGACCTTTGAAGATACCTTCCAACCCAAACCATTCTATGATCATGAATGATTAATTAATATTACAGCATAGAGCATCCATGGCAAACATACCAACTTTCATCTGATAGTTTTGAAAGAATTTAACAGTTAAATTGTTGAGCTGCTTAGTTATAAAAACTTAATGACAAATTTGAAGGATTAGATCAACCTTTAATGTACCACCAAATATGAGCACAGTGGATCTGAACAGGAAACCTGAAAATATCATTGGAATGAGAATTATGAATCACCTTGTTAAAATCTTATGGGTTTGTAATGGGCAATAATGTTTGTAGTATTTCAGCTAAACAGTCACTAAAGGATATCTAACTAATTTGTTTGGACTTCCGAAAGCATTTCAAACAACCCACTAAACAGACAATTATGGAACTAAATAGACACAGGGTAAGAGATTATGATCCTCCAAGGTGAAAAACCAGTTAATTTCTAGAAACGAGATACACTAGAACAAGATCCACAGACTTACATAGCCTTTTAATGTACACCCACAAAGTTACTTTTCATCATACAAGAAGGAAGGATGGGGAAAAACTATATAACAAAAAAAAAAAGAGAAACATTAATCCAGAACGTTGCAAAACTAGCTCAGTTCGCTGGAAATTGTCAAAGAAACTTGTTTCTGAGGAAGTTAACCTCGCTAAGACCAGATTCCACTTTTTGTGCAGCCTTTTAGAGAGTACTTAAATAACTACTTGGGAAAAAAAAAAGATTTGAGCACTGACGTGGAATCATGATCCATGTGAAACACTGTGACAACATTGTGAATAATGCCATGCCTTAACCAGGAACTCTGGCCTAGCCACTTCAAACAAATTAATGAATAAAATTACAGTGGAGTTGTAAGGGGATGTCTATGATAAAAATAACGAGTCATGCAAAACCCTCTATTAGATGAGAGACTGAAGGTCTTGAAGTGATATATAAAATAATGGTAATAGTTAATAACGTATTCTGGTTTACTTACCTCAGCATACTAGAAGATGCAGTTGCATGGAAAGGAACGCAAGAAAGTATTTGTTTACAAACTGTGTCAATAACTGTGTCAATAATAAGGCATTGATATATAACAGTATTAAAAGCGTGCTTATATGGAGTCAGCACAGATTAAATCATTTATAAGGTAAAGGGCTATTGTGCTTTGGGGCATAATTAAACCAGGAAACAATGGAGCTAGAAAAAAAGTTGGTGTTGGCGAAATGATACTTATGTCTGCTAAGTATATCTGGGCTTCCTGCTTCACACGTTCATAGGTTCTTGTGATCTAATGTATGTTCTCTCACATCATAAGCCAGAAACACTGTGTCTGGCTAGGTTTATTGCTTGCTCTGTTCCCAAGTGAAGCATTTCTTTTTGTAACTCTTTAGTTTCCTACATTATTTTAGCAGCTCAAGTGGGCCCTGGAGATCCTACATCCTGCATCTTAGAACACCATCAAAGCTGTATAGAACTGGTCACCCTTATCTGACTTCACAGGATTCCCTTATTTTTTACATTTTGGTTTGTTTTTTTTTTCCTTCTAGTTCAATATGTTGCTGCTTTTATTTGGGACTATAAATCTGTCAGTTTGTAATCTCTACCTTTAATGCATTTTAGCTCCCTGTATTGTTTTGGGCGTTTGAGAGTGTGTGGATAGCTAAGGACAGCTTTCCACAAGCATTCTGCCTGTTACATAGCCCTGTGCCAGCTGAAGAGGACTGTATGTTGAAGTGAAGTTGAAATCTGAGCTCCCCCAGACCCATCTAGAACCACTTAGCTGGGGTGCTGACATTGAACAAATTAGATTAGTGTTACTGCAAACTGTAAATGGCAAAGAAGAGAAAATCTCTGTATCCTTCCCTATTAAACTATAAGAGAACCGGAGCTTCTTATTTTTCTTTTCTCTTCACCACAGTATAAAAGAAGTAAAGATCTTGATCTGTAGACTGACAAAAAAGCTTTCTTGGTACTGGTATTGGGCTGACCTCAGATTGATTACTCAAGAATAAGGTGTCTGAAGTCTGGGCAGGCCATTATGAGGGGACTAAAGAAATTGTAAATCAACTACTTTACTGCTCTTTGGTCTTCTCTTGCTCACGATTAGCTGAGAAGTAGCTGTCTGATACTTACTTTTCTTTCTCTTGTAAGGTGTTTTGTGCCAGGAGATACTTGTTATTTATGGATCCCAACAAGAAAGCCACAGAGACTTTCAAGAGAGTCAACAGTTTTATCAACATCCTGGAAAAGATATACTGAGTTACAAAAATCTTATGCCTGTTCTGATTCTGCTATGATGATGTAGGATCTGACAGACCTTTAGTCAGGGCATAGCACATAGAATATGGCACATGGCACACACATCCTGTCCATGGTGAGGTTCACCAGCATTACAGTCTTTATTGGGTTTTCCTGCAAGTAAACAACTCTACTCATCATTTCTGCTGTTGAGCAAAATGACGTGTATGTGAAAACATGCTGCTTTTTTCAAGATACAAATAAGAACATGCTGGTGGTGTCATCACTGGTGATCCTACATCAAGGGATTTGTGCAGCACAGAACAGTCCTAAAGGCCAAATAATATATGCAGTAAAACACATGCTTTCACCTACTCAGATCAGCTGCTGCATGGATCAATAAGTCCTTATCATACAAGTCTGTCCTGGTTCCATCTGGGATACAGTGATTTTTGTTCCTAGTAACTGGTGCTGTGTTTTCAACTTTAGTCTGAGACCAATGCTGATAACACATCGATGATTTAGTTGTTGCTGGATAATGTTTACCCTGAACAAGGACTTTTCAGTCTCTCACACTCTGCCAGTGAGGAGGGGCACGGAAGCTGGAAGGGAGCAGAGACAGGACACCTGACCCAAACTAGCCAAAGGGGTATTCCATACCAGAGTACATCATGCCCAGTATATAGACTGGGGAGAGTCACCTCGAAGGCACAGATCACTGCTCAGGTCAGACTGGGTATCAATTGGTCAGTGGTGAGCAATTGTATTGTGCATCACTGCTGTTTATTGTTTATTTCCTTTCCATTTTTAGTTTTATATTCTCTCCTGTTGTTGTTTCCCTTTTTGTTATTATTATTAGTAGTAGTAGTCTTATATTATACTTTAGTTATTGGAATTCTTATCTCAGCCCATATCTTTACATTCTTTTCATTCTCCTCCCCATCCCACCCCGGGGAGGGGGGCAAATGGGAGGTGAGCAAATGGCTGCATGGTGCTGGGTTACCAGCTGGGTATAAACAATGACACAGCCTTCAGTTATGATCACTACAGAAGGCACAGTATCTGGGACTGAAAAACCAAGCAGACATTTTTCCTTCTTGGAAGTCCATTATAGGTTTATAGTCCTCACAGGTCTCTGGCATTTATCTATTTTTTATCTATTTAGGTTCCCTCATCAGAAAGAGTCACTTCTTTTTAAGGCCTGAAAAAGAGCTGTATCTTTTGGTTTATTACACAGTCCTCAGCTGACTCTCTCCTTCTACAGTAAGGCATACAGCTTTTCTCTAAATTCACATATTTTTCATAACTTTCCTGTAATTCTCAGTATGATATCTGAAACCATAGCTACACCCAGGTGGAATACCATGGCAGTGATACTTACCTAGTGAGATTATCTGGGCATTTTTCATAGCAGTGCTGAAAGGGGATTCTGCAAGGGGATTCATTTCATTCATACTGATCTGAAGAGTTGTTCTTATTGTGGAAAATGGATGTTAACGATTTACTGATTCACCTTAATAGCATTATGTGTGACACTGAAGCCCACAGAAGTTAATCCATCTCCCCACAGTTCACCATCCTGTGAATGCATATCTTAGTAGTTGCCTCAAAGTACATGGTGATAAATGTATTCCTATTTCAGACCAACCTTTTCCAAAGGATTTCAGATCAATTTACTACTGCATCCAGTGTTACTTTAATAGCTAACATTCTTCAATAAGTCTGGTATCCTAGGCTGAGATACACATTTTTACCACTCAGTGACAGGTAAGACATCTGTGTCCTTTGGTGTTATACTCTATCACCAAAATGAATGCACAAAGTATTTTATTCTTGTGGTTTTTTCTTTCACTTGCCATGGCAACTTCTCCTTCAATCCACCCTTCAGTCAAATTCTGGCACAGAGAGTACTGTCAGTGTCACTGTTAACTGTGAAGCCTTGCTTGGTGTGAGTTAGTTATCTTCTGAAAAATTTTCTTTATATGTAGCTTTGTTTTGTATCCAGCACTATACCTGAAGATCCTTCCAACTGAGCATTTGAAAATGACGCCGAGTGTTGCCTCCATTAACACATCTGCCTGTTTACCAGATCTGTTTTGACACTTGTTTTACCTGATGACTATTTGTCTACTTGATTACAGCTCTCTCATTTCATTAGTAATGACTGCCCTTGCACCTAGTGTTCTTTTAACTGTTGTGGGTTATTACCAGGATGTAACAGAGATCACATCATTCAGCTGAATTTCCCACTGACACAAGTAGAAATAGAAATTATTATAAGTGTTATCTGAATTTCTTATTTCTTATTTCTTATTATTTCTTCAAGAACAGACCATTTCAATTTCTAGTTATCGAATCACTTCATTTTATTGTCCATCCAAGGAGTTAATTTATTTTGCTTTGGTAATTTCTTTTACTTCATGGTGGTAATATCTTGTTTCTTTCTCTTGATAAACAGATTGCACAATATTTGCTCAGACTGACCTTGAGCATTTTCATTTTTCCTGGTTTTATTTTTTTTTTTACAATTGCTCCATTTCTCTACCATACGCAAAGCTCAATTTTTCCAAAAAAAGGCTCTTCATATAAATTTAAATCTTTTAAGAATGGTTTTATGTCAGCATTAATACTGTCATGGTGCATGAGGGAAAAAAATGAAAAATTGAAAATTATAACAGAAACAACTGAGACTGGTAGTTTGGACCTAAATTAGGTGTGGTAGTTTATAATCCTAAATTAGGATTAGGTGTGCTGTAATGGCAACCGAAACTTTTCAGAGGAACCAACAAATATATTAGAGAATCTGGTTCAGTTCTTTGGGTTTCTTGAGCTACTTTATTTAAATGGAGATGGATGGCTTTATGTTAACAAATAATAAAAGCTGAGGATTCTTCTAAAATTGAACAATCAGAGATCATACATCTACCCAGTTTAGGTGTTTCAACTTTGGACTGGTTTCCTGAGTCGCATGTGTATTTCTGGCTTTCCGTAACCCCACTTGGCTCTGTTTTCATTTAGCTATCCCAGCCTAATAAAACTTGCCTTGTCTTCTTGTGTAGAATCACCAAGCCTTCTGTGATCCTGTGATCTTCTAGACAGGGACTTGCCAGGTTTGAAATCTGAGGCTGTTTGTATGGGGCTTCTGCTTTTAGTAGGCTGCACCAATTCAGTTTCCATAATCTTTGTTCTACAGTGTTCTCCTGTCACTTGTGATCATCCTATCGAGTTAGTCAGAAAAATACCTACCTACCTAGTTAGTCAGAAAAATAACTAGCTCTTTATAAGGTGTGTAGTTTATGAGAGCTAAGGCTGGCTTTGATGATCCAGATAGCGAAACCTGGGCATTCTTTTTTAACCTTTGTGGAAACGTACTCTGATTGTTCCTGCTGCAGGTAATAGTAAAGTAAATAGCTATAGCTTATAGTTGCTTGATCATACCTTGTGATGTGCAAGGGTACAGTCAGTGCTAGGACAGCCTGCTCTCATCTCAGGGAAAAAATTTTTAGTCTCCACCATTCCGTGTTTTGTTCAGCTGCATTTCTCTAAATGGCCTGGAACAAATAGTCTCGCTGGAGCTTTTGGATTCGTTACACTCTTAATCACAAACTCAGCTATTTGAGGAGTACTTTGTTTATACTGGGAATATTGTCTTTTTCTTTTTTTTAACAAGCTTCTCCTGGATTGTAACTGCTGTGGTCCATAGCTACACAGATATAAGTCAGCCCCCTTGCTGGCTGTCAATCACACCACAATACTTGACTCAGTGTCATCTTTCTCTTCTTAAAGGAACAGTTCCCAGCCCTCATGCTATATCGTACATATCACTATTAAAAGAGAAGTCAATATATTGATTGACTTGCAAAGAATTCACAGAAAACGTTCTTTGCAAGGACCTTCTGGGATTGTTCCACATTGACTTGCTGACATCTGTTTCCCTGAAGCTTCTGCCAGTAGGAGACAAGTTTGCAGGGTCTTGAGAAACCTATGTAAGTGTTAACCTCAGTTTGTGTGTGCCAAACAGAAGTAATCTCAATTTAGACTATTGCTGATAAAGGGGACCGTTACATCTGTATATGAGCATTTCATCATGTAACAAACGCACAAGGAGATTTCACTCTGGTGAAGTCAGGGACAGAACCATATTTGGTTTACCAGCATCAGAATTTCAATCAAGATCCGTCTCACAGTGCAAGACAAAGAAGAGTATTCTTGCATTTATTTACCAAGACAGAAATACTTTAAGGATATCTTTTCAGTATGTGAGTTACTGTGTGTTTGTGATCTGATAAAATTATCTCGTTATCATGTCTTCATAACCAATACATTCACTGACAAGCCTCCTCTAGCAAAGAGGTGATCTATCACCTAAGATGTTTCCAACTTTCTGAAATGAACACTGAGGCTGCATGACCTGTGTACAGCTACATATGTGTCATTATGTAGCTGCATACAGGTGCAATAGATCTAAGAATGGGCAAACCAAATATCTGCTAAGAATCAGCTGTACGCTGTGTTATGTCCTTATCTGAAGTTTGGGATGTAACTCCTGCCAACTCACAAATATGATACCTTTAAAAATTGCACCACCATTGATAGAAGTCTGGGAGAGAAATCTTGGTGTATTCTATATACAAAGCAATGGTGTTTGATGTCCATCCACCTGTGAATACTTTGATCAGGGCTATTTTGGGAATACGGTTGATACTGATTTGTGAAGTGCTTGCACATGCAACTCCCCATCCAGACGTCGGACTTTTCTCCAGAGACTTTACAGGCTGGAAAGGAGACAGAGAAATGACAGATTCCCTGATAGGCCCAGAGGAAAAAAATATCACAGATACCTGAAGTCCTTTGAGATTGCCTTAGATGTTATTCGTTCCAGACAAATAATATATGCAATATGGGAAAACACCTGGTACAGTCTTGGATGTCACTGAGGTTTTGACTTTCTCAAACATTCCTGCCTTCTGTCACCATTCCTGTTTATATGTACTGCAACTGTGATTTGCATTTCCATCATCCTCCAAAGCATGGCTACAAATCAACAGTTACTCAGTAAAATTATTCCCATTCCTCTCCTAACAATATGCTCACCTTTTCGTTCCCTGTTTTTGGTTTTAATCTCGTTTTAACTCTAATCAGTCTGTCCCAGTGATTTTATTTTAGTCCCTGCTGTTTTCTCTTCACCTTTACTGTTCCCTCCAGCCAGTCATCCTTACCACAAATGTCTTCCCTATGCTTTTTGCCCAAGGAAAGCCCTGTTCTGGATCCTATGTGCTAAGCACAATCTTATCCCCCCTGTATTGTTTGGCAGTGGGGTTGAGCTGATTCCTGTCACTTTCTAGACATAATTTTGAGGTTGTACTGAAGGAGAAGGAGCTCAGGGAAAGGGGTCAGAGGTACATTGAAATCTTTTTTTTGCTTGTTTGTTTCCTCTGTTTCTCTTAGGAATCCAATGAAAAGAGTCAAAAGGTGGAAATGCATTTCCTAAGTTTGAGGTCAGCAATATGCTGTAGAAGGTACACATGGGGTATACAGAATATTCTTGTATTTTGATCCTTTTAGGACAATAACTGTATATAAAAATGAAGCAGGGAACAAGACAGGTGTTATTACCATCAGTTGTCAGTTTACTGCAGGTAAAAAAATCCAACAATGTAAGCATGTGGAAAATGTAAAAAGGCATCCACAATAGAGGTCAATTTAGGGAGATGTGCATGGTGGAAAAAAGATTCTAGGTCTAAATGCAAGGCTGAAAGGAATGTGCTAGTCCCACACAAAGGAGTATAGGCTCATCCCAAACTAGAAATAGAGACAGGCCATAGCAAAGCAAGTCAAAAAACCCTTTTCCATAGCACTGAGTAGCTAGATCTCAGGGCTTATGTTTTGTTTAACACTAGTCAAGAAAGAGAAGATGCATGACCATCAAATTTCACTTCTTATTAGCTAGCAGGTTAGAAACATTATACATTATGGTCCTTATAGACCTCATTGAACCACACAGATTTGAGGTAGCCACCTCCAAGTGCTTTGGACAGTTGTCCTGAAATTAGGTTATCCCATGAGTGCCAACAGTGGAGACTGTGGCACTTAACTGTAGAACTGGCAGCTGGCTTCCTTGGACACAAGCTATGCATGGTGGCCTCTACCTTGTAAATACCTGAATTTCTTAAGTGATGTGTTCCTTAACCTACTACCTGCAAATGCTTTTGCAGTGTACTTGTTCTTTTATTTTTCTCTCTTTTTTTCTTTTTTTTTTTTTTTTTAGTGGTCGTTTTCAACATTTTTGTAAACATTTTGTGTTTTCCTGATGACAGGACAGTAAAAGTCTCCCATGGATGAGTATAAGTGTATACTCTGGATTGTTCTATTTGAAACAAACTAGGGATTTCCAGATTTCAGAGGTAACTTTGATGTGGCAAAGTAATTACGAGATGGCTGGGGAGATGGCTCTCTGACTCCAGGTGCTGGAGTGGAAAGACACTTAGTCATGGTAAGAGGTCAGATCTGAGCTATTATGCTAGTTAAATAAAAAAGACACCTATAATACTAGAACATAGAACATTGATTCACTCTACAGAGTGGGAACAGAAGTTGCTTATTTGGGACAGTACATCATGGTTTCACTATACACTAATAAATTGCCACTATTTTCCCTGGCATAAAAGTAGTAAGCAGTGAAGATTAAGGACTAGACAGCAGGGTGGAACGTTTTCCTAAGGTTTCTGCCTACTATATTCAAAATTCCTTTCTGCAGATCTGCCAGCCCTCACTGGCACAGGTTGCCCAGCAAAGCTGTGGCTGCCCCATCCCTGGCAATGTTCAAGGCCAGGACGGATGAGGCTTTGAGCAACCTGCTCTAGTAGAAGGTGTCCCTACCCTTGGCAGGGGGGTTGGAATTAGATGATCTTAAAGGTCCCTTCCAACCCAAAACATTGTATGATTCTATGACTAACAGAATGAGTTGAGTTCCCAAATACTTACAATATCAAGTCTTTCCTGTAGCTCACACTTCCAGTAGAGCTTTGAATATCATGATAATTCAGTGCCAGTAGTTGCACCAACATTTGACAGAAAATTTCCCCCCCACCATCATGTAGACTTCATTACTAGGATATAATCTGATACAAATACAGACATAATCTACATTTGACAGAACATAGAAGGCACAATGCATAAGTTTTAGACTTGGCACTAAGCACCAGACAAAGCAGAATAACTCTACACTCTGTGTCCAGGACATATTTTCCCCACCACGGTTTAAATTTAACAACTTCAAGTGGTTTTCTAGGTTACAAAACACTTTGCAGACTCATTTCTGGGTTTTGAGCATTAGTTTTGGTACCTGTTCTTCTTCAGGACAGACTGTATGTCTGCTTTCTGCTCTCCCCTGCAGTCTCCCTTGCTAAGATAACTCCTGTTCTTGCTGAGGACAGTTAATTTGCTGAGGTAACTTCTTCTTCTCCATTTTGATTCTCCTTAACTCATGTCACAGTCTGGAGCAGCCTTCCTATGAAGCATCCTTGTTATTTTCAGGAAAGAAGTTGTCTCCTTCCTTGCAGGTAGTCCTGGTGGAGCAGGCAGAACAAATTAAAAAAACAGCCTTCATCTCTACAGCCTGGCCTACTCTTTTCCTTTTTGAAGGAACATGATGTACAGTAACTGTGAATAAACTCATTAAACAGTTGCACAATCCACCATAAATGTCAAAGACCACTTTGTGGTTGTCACAGAAGCTTAAGGTGCACAGTCATCCTTCCAGGACTGATTTATAATACGGGCATCGCTGAATCTCTCACAATCATACTGCCATTGTGTTTTTAAGAAGTGATCCATCCCCATGTAACTTTGATGAGAGTCGTATCACATCCTTAATCCTTTGATCTTTTATGTACCATTGCAACTGCATTTCCAAGAAATCCAAGCTGGGTAATTTTCACTCAGTTTTCATACCAGGCATGTTCCTTGTTGTGGTCCTCTGATCTTCATAAGCAATCAGCATCACATCAAACCCATCTGTGAGAACATCCTTGTTAGAGGTAAACAAAGTGGGATTTTCAAGATACCTAAGGGATTCTGGCTTCTACTGGGTTAGAGAAGCCTGTCCTACTTTACAAGAAAGAGTTTTTGTTGTATACTGATCTTCTAGTTCTGACGTTTTCTCTCTCATAACTCTTGATCCTATTACCATTTTACCTTTCTGCAAGGAATAGTCTTGCAGGTTGCATTTCCTGATTGAAAGGAGAGAAAGGCAAAGACAAGAAGAATTAGAAAATACAGACGCTAGCAGTCTTGTAAGTATCATAAAAACACCAGTTAAAACCATCTTGTGAATGTGAGTGTTCATGCATATATGGTCCTAGTCAGCCAGAACTACCATCAGAGGAAAGGTTAGCATTGTCTTAAGTAGAAAATAGATTAGAAATTGTGTGTGCCTGTGAACGCACATAGATATGTAACACTTGGAGACATAGTTTAGTGGTGGACTTGCTAGCATTAGTTTTACAGTTGAACTTGATGATCCTAAGGTTCTTTTCCAACATAAATGATTCTATGATTCTGTATTTTCACATTGACTTCACAGTTAGACACAGAAACACAAATAATCACATAAGCATACATGACATCCAAACCTTACCCATATGGATTTTCTTAAGATTGGGAGCACAGAATTTGCATACACAACATGTCAGGATATCCACAGCATCCCACTACTTTCACATTTTGCTATTCCAGAAGGGGACAGGCTTTGTGCCTAAAAAAGTGTCAGCATGGACCATCATGCTTAGTGGAATAAAAGTGGTGAAATGCCATATCTCTATCCAGAACATATAAGGTTACAGTCTTCTGAGGCTTAGAAATCTCCTTGTACATAACCCAGTTGAGAATCTAACCTTTAGACAGATTATTTTTTTCCTGGTGTGTACTAAAATGACACACCTCTGCAAGCCCCCTGGGGCTGTGGGACAAATTCAGAGTGGAAGTGCTGAGAGTTGCAAGGTGGCCTCTTGATATTAATAGCTTTATTATAACACTGTGTTCTTCCAGCTTATACACTAGTATTGAAAAATGTTTGTCCAGACAAAGTGTTTTTAGAGCAAATTGCTAATGAGAAATAATGAAATGCTGAAATTTCTTCCTTCCTTCCGCAATTTCTTATTTAAGGCACCAAACTCCCAACATTAACTTATTCCCTTCAGAGTCCTAGGACAGACTCTGGCTTACTAACTTCCTGCCTAATGGATCTTTCTACACAAATTGGGCTTATAGAGGTTTATTTTTCCCTGGAGAGAAGATAGCTGGATTATGCTTTTTTTGTTGTTCTTTATCTATTATTTACATAGAAAAACATTCCTTCTTTTTTTTTTTTTCTTGCTGAAAATGCACGGTTATTCCTGGCACCAATAAAAGGGGTTCTGTTAGTGTAACACATGACCAGTTACTGTATTTTTTCTAAATTGGTATATTACAGAAATAGATGTTGAGTGTACAGCAATTCTAATTTTGACATATCCAATTGATACGAGTTGAGACAATGCATTCCAAAATAGATAACATTTTTATGAGTGTACCCAAGTTTTAGAGATACCCATGTATATTTTCTCTGATCCACAAGAATGATTTCTCCGTGATTTTCCTTTCTACACTTTTTCAACATCAGGCTTAGCTTTAAAACACAGAAATTTGTAGTATTTGTTATAATACATACTCACAAAACACATTTTAGTGTAGCTAAAAGGAGATGATTAAATATTACTGTGTTTAAGTATTAAAGGATGGGGGTTTTACTGACACAGGAAATCCATGATATCCAGAATCAGATTTTTTTTAGACACTACTGTTATAACTGCAAGTTCCATTAGGCGTATGGAACTTTCTCTGCTGACATTTAACTGTTAGCAAAGGTGACCTCAGTGTCTGACTAATGTGAATGTCATCATTAATGAAGGAATTCAGTCACGTGCCCAAGGAGATGACGTGCTTCAGGTGAGTCTGTGTCACAAGAAATTACTAGACACAGAAATGTCTGATGGTTAACCGGACACAGAATCTACCAGTCTAGAGAGAGCTATTTAAAGGCAGCAGCTTTCTCTAAAGGAAGTCCAAACTTAGCTGAGCATGCATCACCCGGATGGGAGAGATAAGAATGCAGTAAGTGATTTAAATGTGAAAAAAGTAATATATCAACCTCTGTTGATTCAATAAGGGTTCCACAATGAATAAGAGACAGACTGGGAAAAAATCTGGTCCCATTGAAATGAAATAAAATATTCCATTGAACTTCAAAGGACCCAAAGTTCCTTGAAAATCGGGACTTCATTCCTCATTTGTAATATCATTACATTTAATATCAATAGTTTACCTGACTAAGCAGGTACAGGAACATTTCGAAAAGTCGTATCGTCTGCTCTGAACTTATATGAAAATGTAATAGTTGGATTCAAGAGTATACGTATTCAGCATGGTCATTCTAAGTATAGGTTAAATATTCTGAGGAAAGTGTACAAAAACGCTGAAGGAATTATTACTGTATTTGCTGGTCCAGATTCCGGCATGGAATACATATGTATTTATGTTAAGGATATTCAATCAAAGTCAAAGGTCTGTCTAAGACTAGGGACAATCTAGCACAAATGCACTCGTTTCTTTACCTGCTAGGGAAACTTATCCTTTAGAATAAGGTGAAGTATAAGTGTGGAAGTCATCTAAAGACAGCTCATCTCTAATAACTGGTCACCCCTTGCACATCCAAACAGCTCTTCTGTATGATCCCCTTTGGCAGTTGTACATATTAGCCAAAATCATAGCAGCACACATCCATAATGTTGCATCACTGTAGACTGCCTGGCCATAGAAGCTGACAATTATATTATACAGAAAGTGTCTTATAAGATATGCCATTTCATTTTTCCTAAAATTTTCCTATATTTTTAAGAAATTCAATCTTAAGAAGGGCTTGTTTTCTGTTGTTCCTCAAAACTACAAGTTAATAGTTTTTATATGTTTTTATAATTTTAAAATTCCAGTGCTTTTTAGAATTTCTTAGTAAGTTTCCTAGAAAGGTTTTTTCAGAGAAAAAGATAATAAATGATCTGGCAATTCAGGTTAATTCTTTAAAGTGGCAAAGTCATCCATCAAAGAAAGAAAGAAAGAAAGAATGCAGTACATCTCCATAGCAATGCCACAGAATCAGGTCCCGAGAACATTCTGATAAACTGAAGACAATAAAATTTTCACAAGAGTAAAACATATGGCCAGTACCGTAGTATGTATTGGTTCATTCATCTGTTAATGACACGATCTAGAGACAGACATTTGACATCTCTTGATATTTTCTGTATTTTTCCCACATTTACAGGTGTATCAGCAGGAGAGTTCAGTCAATTTCACAAAGTCACAGTAAAAAGAAATTACTACATTTTGGTAAAATTTTCCGCAGTGAAAAAGATGTACAGGTAATGTTAATTCTGATCACTAACATCTTGTACAACCATTGGCTTTTGACATTGTCAGTACTGCAATTATTTTGCTAAGGTTGACCAAGAAATTTAGGAATAATCCAACTATAAAGCCGCACAACCACCAAAATATTTTGATAACTATTCTCTCAGGTACCTTTTCTGCCCCTATTTTTTTAATATCACCTGTTGCTGAAGAGTAAACACACAGTTCATGTCTTTTTTGTGCTGTAATTTGTATGCCAAATAAGCAGGCTTTAGACTCTCTTAATAGACTTAATTCTTCTAGAAGCTCTACCAACATTTTCTGCAATGACTGTTTTAAAGTGAACTAAAATACCTCTACTATTTAATATCAGTAATGCCATCAGATAGCAGCACACATTTATTAGAGATGGCTAGGATGAAGAGTATATAACTGTCCTTGCTAATAAATAAACATGTAGCTTTGGTAAGAGCATATGAAATTTCAGTCAACCCTTCCAAACAATGAATCCTATATTGGTAATGATGAGGTCAGTGCTCATTGATCAGTTACAGAAGGTAACTAGAGAAAGCTGTTTCCCATAGGTAGTACAGGAATCCATATCTATGTCATCTCTAACAGGAAAGTTAAAACCCAAAATATTTATGGTTTAAAAACTTTAAAACTACTGTATCAGGTATTTATGGGGCATGTGCTACGATGAAAACCTCTCTGACTTATAAGTTCTAGAAACAGAGTAATTGGGAGAATTCTCACTCGCTAAAACTGAAATGAAATAAATTGAGATCTGTGCCACCAAAGTGGACAGAATTCTACTGGAGTAAAATTAGTTGATGCAGCTAAGACCAAATTACACTTGATGACAAATAAAACTTAAAATTCTTTCTAGTCACAATCCCAAATCCTCAGAAACAAAGTAAAATGAAAGGTAAATTCAATAAGAATTCTGAGGAGGATTTCTGATCTTCCACTTATGTCCACTATCATGTGATTCTCATTCTCTGCTGCAGATATATTGATAAACCTCATCTCATTAGATAAAACTATTTTTAATTGAAAAGACAAAAACCATAAGATACTTACAAAAATAAAACAGCCTCAATTTTTTTAAACAAGAAAAATAGTAGCAGCATCACTGGATTTATTCCAGCATAAGTTTATCAGCTGGATACAACTGTTTTATGCAGTTTATATTACTCTGAAATATAACACATTTTCCTAGGGTTGCCTGTAGTTGTCTAAAATGACTTGACATAGACTTCCCTTTGCCATCACAGGTCTTTGTTTACTCATTTCTTACTGGAACTCTGTGAATGAGTTGTGTTGACGCATTTTTAACCTGTTACAATT
This sequence comes from Coracopsis vasa, assembly GCA_026283785.1. Taxonomy (NCBI): domain Eukaryota; kingdom Metazoa; phylum Chordata; class Aves; order Psittaciformes; family Psittacidae; genus Coracopsis; species Coracopsis vasa. The sequence goes on along the minus strand of JANHGB010063972.1, from coordinate 20,545 downwards.
AATTTCAATCCTCCATGTGAATTGCCACCTACCTGGAAGACTGGGTTTTTCATGATTTCTATTTTCGAAACAGTGTTCAAAGCTGGGCAGTATCTTTACAAAAGTAGCTGCTGTGAGATGGTGAAAACTCCCTGAAGGTGTGTGCCAGCTGACTGCGATTTTGTTTCTGAGTCTCAAAACTTTTAAAAGAATTAAATTACCCAGAATAATGAAGATTGTTTGGGGGACCTTTGACTGTGATTCCTGGTTAAAGCCGACAACCAGGCCTATTGTCCACAAGAGGTGTTTCTTCCTTTCCAGAAAATTTTCTCCTGTTATTTACAGGAAAAAGTGTGAACTTGGCTTCTGCTGCACTCCCAATTCATATTAAAGAAACAACAAATTTGTCTTTTGAAAAAAGACCTAATTTTCTATTTTTCACTTTGTCCCATAAGGAAAATATCCTCATGAACACCTGGTGAACTCTCACTAATGCGATTCTTTGTCTGCCAAAGCAGTTCCTACCATTACTAGCTCTGAAATATGTAATTCCCCTAAAGCATAAGGTATTTTCATGTTAAACTCCCAGTGATGATATTCATAAAAGTGACTAAAAGTCATTCTAAGTGACAAACATGTGAGGTTATCTGATGAGGAAGTATATTTTATGAAATCAGTAAATGTTTGTATATATATATATATAAAAATTATATATCTGTATGCCTGAAACAACTTTTCTTAAGGTATTAAAAAGTAAGAAAGGAGTAAGAGATATCGAACATGCACTCATGAAAAATAAAATCTTGACTCCTTAATGGAAAGTCAACTAAATATTAATTTAGTAATGGAAAGAGAAAATCTTGCTAAACTATGTCTGTAGCTGAAGGGTGTCTAAAACTGTCTACAGCTGTAGCATTGTGCTTCTTTTGGTACTTATAGGAAAATCAGGTTTTAGTTGGAAGAAATTTCTAAATGAAGTGACTCAAGGAAATTCCATTAAAAACAGAAAACTGAAAGAGCAGACTGCATAACAATATATCAGACAAGCTTGAACTGATTAATTTAAAACTTTGGACCTCAAAATAGAGGAATTACATTGACAGAATATGAAAGATGAATGGTAAAGTCAGAGACAATTAAACTATTTGAAATTTATAATGATGTGTTCTTGCTTCTGTACATAACACTACTGCCCATGAAGGTCTTTCTGATTTATCTAGCTCATTCAGAGATGCAACAGAAACATAAGGTAATGGACATAAAATGTGAATGTGTTTGTCATGCTGCTTGAGTTTTATGCTTCTTTGCTTTGTAAAATTAGCTATTCAAGAGCACAAAAGCCAGGTTTCTTATAATGCCCAAATTGTTTTCAAACTACCAAAAATAATTCTAGTGAAGGTGTTCTGTGTGATGTCTAGCACAAGGGGTAGGGTGCAGTTCATATTCTAGCTTATATGAACCATTACCCAACACCATCTGAACCTGACACCTCACTCATCTAATACACACCTAATCTAGATTGTAACATGCTAAATTGGTGTCATAGTTTAACTCTAGCCAGCAACTCAGACCCACAAGCCACTCGCTCACTCCCCCCTCTGGTGGGATGGAGGAGAGAATTGGAAGGGTAAAAGTGAGAAAACTCATGGGTTGGGATGAAGATGGTTTAATGAGTAACTCAAAAGCTACCCACACAAGCAAAGCAAAACAAGGAATTCATTCACTTCTGTCCATTGTCAGGCAAGTGTTCAGCCATCTCCAGGAAAACAGGGCTCCGTCACACGTAAGGGTTACTGGGGAAGACAAACACCATCACTCCAAACAGCCCCCCTTTCCTTTTTCTCTGCCAGCTATATATGCTGAGCGTGACCCCATATAGCATGGGATATCCCTTGGGTCAGTTGGGGTCAGGTGTCCCATCTGTGTCCCTCACAACTTTTTGTGCACTCCCAGCCTCCTTGCTGGTGTGGTGGGGTGAGAAACAGAAAAGACCTTGACTCTGTGTAAGCACTGCTCAGTAGTAACTGAAACACCCCTGCATTATCAACACTGTTACCTGAACAAATCCAAAACACAGCTCCATACTAGCTGCTATGGAGAAAATTAACTTTATCCCAGCCAAAAATAGAACACTTGGATACAAGGATACTGTCAGACATCGTGTCAAAAACCTTGCTAAAATCAGAATAGACAACATTCACCTCTCCCCCTTCATCCACAGACCAGCAGATCTACAAATTATTTCATCATAGAAGGCAATTGGATTTACACTTGATTAATCCATTCTGGCTAATTACCCAACCAGCCAATCATCTTCTCATTTGTGTGCTTACAAATGTTTTTTGGGGGATATGGTTTTGGATTTTTCCAGGACAGGACTGCAGTTAATAGTGAGTAGTGGCCCATTTTCATGCCCTTTTTGAAGATGGATGCAACATTCCTCTTTTGCTAATTTACAGGTATGTCCCCTGAACATGGCTTGGAAAGCATCACCTTATCTTCACCTGTGGTCACCTTATTCATCAATGGCCCCACATTTTTCTTGTTCACCTTCAATTATGATGCAGTTGTAGAAGTTCTTGTTGCCCTTGACAACCCTTGCTAGTTCCAAATGCAGAAAAGATTTGGCTTTCCTAATACCATCCCTGCACGCCCAGAGAGAGTTTTTCTATTTCTTTTTTATAGTCTGTCCTCACTTCAATGTTGTTAGCTTCCTGTTTACCCAAGCTGAAGTCCTGACACATATAATCATTTTCCTGAATATAGGGGTGGACCATTCTTTTACTGAAACAAGGTTGTCCTTACAGATGCTAACACAGTGGAGAAAGAAAGCATCCCCTTCCTTGAAGAGTAAAAAGGCATACATCTACAGATAGAACCAAATGGTTATTCACTTCCTTCTACCTGTTATCCAATATGAATAGAAGTTATGGTCAGGGTACCAACATAATTCACAATTAAATAAACTAATTGTTAGCAAAGAAATGAGAAATTTCAGTAATTCCTTTATAAATTAACAAACTGAGTTGTACTTGAAATTAAAGATAAACTGTCCCATTAGTAATCATCGAAACCTTTAGCTATTCTGTCTCATTGCAAAGAAAGAAATTCACCTAACAGCTAAAAAAAAAAACCCCAAAACCAAAACCAAGTGAAAAGTCATGTAGAACTGAATGTAGAAAAAGTCTATATGACTGAAAACAAGCACTCGGAATATGATGCATAAATGCTAAATCAGATAATTCTAGATGTGAGCGCGCTTTATTGTTTACATATGGAATATTATAAATCATATGTTTTAGGACACAGACACAAAATATGAACTTCAAAGAAACACTAGTTCAAGTCAGCTAAATTATAATTTATCAAAAGAAATTGATGTGATTCTTCAAATATATTTGAATTCACTTACTCTTATATCCATTTCGTATCATGTCAGATAACTTCAACCTGAAAATGAAGGGTTGCACACAATTAGACCTAGACTAATATAGTTTTTTTCACATTGCAAAGTAATAAATGAGGATTAGTAAAATCAGCTAAACACCAAAATGTTCTTTGCAGTCAATTATGAAATTCCATAATGTCTGTACATTTAAATCTGCTGCCCACAGATTTCTTAGATTGTGTAGTAAATACTATCTTTCCCCAAACCTGCCTAACCATTTTTGAAATAAAAAACAGTAACAACAAAACCACACTGGCATTAGCTGACATTACCAACAGTCATATTTTTAACACTAAATTAAATGTCAGGGCACAAAATTCAGTGAATTAGCATAACAATATGAGCAATTTGAAGAAGAGAAACAAAGTTTCCAATAATGTACGAGCAACTTTGGAAGGATTTTAGTTTACTTTTTGGTACAGGCATTTTGTTTTCTTTGGTCAACTGTATAAAAAATAATTCAATATTTACCAGGTCGCTCTCAAACAAAAAGAATTGGATGATACTCATATTTTGTGCTAAGCTTCTGTTATGGGAAAGAATGCGTAAATTGGGTTTGTGCCATTGAGTTTTGTACCTTGGGTATGAATTATATCTGAAAAATATTGTTTTCTGGTGCCCAGTTCTGTGGAACCCTATTCTTTCCCTCTCTCCGTGCTCCCTCACACAGAACCCTACAAACTAGTTCCCGGCTTCCTGAATAAAACTGAGGAAGTGCATTTGTAAATACATTCTGCCACTTTCAAACACATTTCCGTGTGGGAATACTGTGCTTTCTGCTGAAGGGAAAATGGGACCTTACAAATGCTGTTAAAAGTCCTCATGTTGCAGTTTAATTTGGTTTCGCCATTGTGGTTTCTGATAGAAGGGACGGGAGAGAACATTTTTTGGAATTTAATAAGGGAGAACATTTCCTTTTCTTCTAAAAGTTTTAGTTGAACATAATCTTTAACTCCTTTTAAACTATTTACTTTCTCATTTTAGTTAGAAAGGCTTTTACAATGTAACAGAAATCTGCACAATTCAGATGTCCTTTACATTTGCTAGTCTGTTTACCAATTAGAGCACTACACAGAAACCTCATAATCTGAATTTTGTGATCTTTTCTGAATGACACGTTCAAATTATCACCCCACTTCATTAGGTAATGCACATGCGGAGATGCTGATCCCCCTACTCTTTGCAGGAGCTGTTGCTCAGTGACTGTATTTATTACTAGTAGAATAAAGACATATGGGACAAAGACATTTCTTCCAAAACTGTAATGTGGCACTGTGGTGCCATGGGAAGGCCAGTACAAAGTTATTTTGATTGTGAATCTTGCAACGGCAATAAGTACCTACAGAAAGGAGAGAGTGAACTGAAAGCATAGTACTTATGGTTGGCACTGAGAGTCAGAATCAGTATATAAAAGGAATTGTCCTTACGCTGCATTTAAAACATCATGGTTTGTCTGGTGTTTTCTTCAAATGTATGTTTTCTTGAGCAGCTGATGGCTTGTTGAGAAGATTTTTAAGATTTAGCCAACTAAACCAACTTAAATGAATGCTAAACTGTTAAAACATCACTAAGGTGGTGAGAGTGCTCATGTCAAGAAAGTTGACAAAAGTTAAAATCAAAGCAATCTTAGCTTATACAAATTAATACCATGTCAAGGGCGATGTTCACCACTAAGGCCATCGTAGCAGCAGATGGGTCAAATTTTCGCCTGGTTTTAATCAGTAAAGTTCTCCATGTTTCAATAGAGCTCTTCTGATTAAAAGCATTTGAGAATCTGGACCAATTATTTCCAGATAAATAATTCATGAAATAATGGGCAAAATTGCAAATAATTAATTTTATTAATATGGCCTGACCATCTATAGAGTTGGCCAAGAACGAAAAACATTTTTGTGAAAACATTACATGATAATTAATTGACAAAAAAAATCAGTTCTAATTATTCATCTCATGCAAAAAGAACACAGAATACTGTAATAAAGTGATGGCAGTGACTGCAGGATTGCTTATTGGATAATTACAATCTATAGAAGTGGAATGCATATGTATAACTTGCTCCAAGATAGAAGCTTTATTGCTCAATTATATTACAATTACTTATCTATTAATCAAGCTAATATGAAACAGAGATCAGTTTGACTCCAAACATCCAAACAAAGTATTTCATAGGAGAATGTGGGACAGGTTTTGACTTCCTGCAAGTGGTGTAACTGCATGGATGGACTTGAACTCATGCCTCTGAAAGACTTAGCCTGTTTATATCTGCCAATAGTGAGGGAAAACAAAGTAGAAGCACACAAGCATCAGATACATTAGGTATTACTGGGTTCCAAGAACAACACAGTACATTACTGCTAACATCAGGCTGAGCGTCAACAGAGAAATAAGATGGAAATTTGACATTAATTAAACTTGCTATGTTTCCACTGCATCCTGGATATGTCCCAAGTAAGTGTAAACAAGTTTAAATATATTGGATAAACATCTGGACCATTAATATTGCCATGTATAATCAAATTAGAAAACAGTTGCTTAGACCCAGTCGACTTTCTGAGGTACTAGAAACACAAGCAAAATGTCTTAATTGTGCAAGCCAACGTATGTTAGACATTACCGTATCACAGAATTGCTCAACATAGCAATTAAAAATTCTCAGCAATAATTGCTTCTAAAAGAGAAGGTTTGAGTTTTTACAACTATCTCTGCTTCAGTACCCAGGTAATTTATTTTTTGAGATTTCATTAGCTTCCATATGCATCACTAACCTTGCTAGTTTGAAAGACTCAGAGAGCATTAGGCCTTGAAGTTTCTGTTCAGTTAAATGTTCAGACAAAGCACTAAATGAAAAGTCCCCTGGCTTCTGCTAGTATACTGAGCCCTAGCATCAACAGAATCCAATCTTTTGTCACTTCCTTACACCTGAGAGTACTGAAAGTTATTGCTCTGTATGTCACTAGATTTTTCCCTCTTCTCTTCCCTCTCCCTTGTTCTGGCTCCAGGTCTACTACCATCTTCTCTCCCACAAACTCAGCACAGGCCATTGTTAGCTCATGCTATGTGCTAACAAGGCTCTTGTTTTCTTGGGAACCACAGTCCTAAGACATAAAAGGTCTGTAAAAAAGGATTTCTATTGCTTCCTTCCACTCCTAGACGTACATTTATAACATCCTTTTATCAAACACTCTCTGTGAAATTACCATAGAAAGGAAACCAGAAACACAGTTTTCAGTCAAACTACCTGGTAATTTCTTTCCCCTAAATAGCTTTCAAAGATCTGCACTGCCACAGTGAGATGATAATACAAGTCCAGGACTCATGTCTTATGGATAAATATGAAAAACTCTCCTTGAAAAAGGGGAGTAATTTTGTTTTAAATTGTTTGTTGCTTTCATTTGTTTTGTTCAGAGTATAATTTTTCTCTGATTTCTCTTAAAATCTCAGAAAGTATATTTGGAAATATTTTTGTGGAGAGGAAAACATAGCTCTGCCAGATCTCTCTTTCTCATTGAGTTCTGCTACAATAAGTGCAGAATTCAAGCAGCTAAACCTGTTTAATAAAATGGTGAAGGTTAACCTTACTCTTACTCTTACTCTTATTAATCTTAATTTTGTATCCTATCAAATATTAAATATTAAATCTGTAGTTGTCTGAAGGCTACAGCACCGTTCTTTGTGCTTTACAGCAACCCACACACATGAGAAAAGCTCATCTGATTTCAATAGAATTACATTTTATCTTCATTGGTGCAAATAACATTGCAATCCTGGGTAGGATTAGAAGGGTAAACTGAATGTGTTTTCTGTCACTTTGGCATTATGTAATTCTAAATCTCTTACAAATCACTTTCAGTTAAATAGGGAGAAAAATATGCATCACTATATTTCTGTCCTGCTCAGACTGAGCAGCAGCTCAGTGTTTCGGCTGCAGTTAAAATAAGAGAAACTAAGTGCATATTAATTACACTAAGCATAAAAACCCCACAGCATTTAAGTAAGAATACAGACATAATTTAAAGAACATGAGGTCAAAGACAAGACCCATAAATTCCTAACAAGCTTTTATACATCTGAGAGACCACAAGGCCTCTGTTTTCCCTAGAAAATTTTAAAAGGTTTAACTTCTCTGCAGATACTGAACTGCAACCTTAACACCCAATCTGGCAAACATAAACTAGCGATGGCTATCAAATGCACACACAGTTTGTTATATTTCCATGTTTGGAAGAGATGATAATGCCAACTTGTGGTATCAGGGTTCTAGGGATTCAAGGTTCAGATTTTCCTCAGTGGGGTCTGCAGATTGCTGGGAGTCCATAGACATGATGAGAAAAAACAAAACAGTCACATCTGTCTTGCTGAAACTAAGACTTCTGCACAGAAGGAGAGAAATTTTTTTACATGAGAGGTGAGTGGCAAGAAAAAATCTCTGCATGTGTGTGTGGCTCTCACTTGAGAAAGGAGACTTTGGGGCACTTCTCTGTGCAGAATTGTTCATGTCTTCTGTCACTTTAAAAGGAATTATATAAGATTTTGCTGAAATAAAATAATCTTATTAAACCATGTTTAACTGTGAGTGTGTGTATGCTCGCTCCTCTACTTAAAGGTGGTAGAATTGGGGCCTCTGTAAGAAAAAGCATTTCTCTGCCATGTACTGTGTAGTGAGCAGCTCCAGAGCCACAGCTCTTTCTTTGCTTCCAAAGACGAGATATGATTTTACCAGGGAGACTGTGTTGTGTTTTCTCAGCTGTTTTGATTATTTCACACTTTTTTCTTACAGCTAATTCTGCCCAACTGAGGGAGCAGAAAGTCTGGCTCGTAGTCTTTCTCAGTGTGTTCAGCAAATCAAATTGCTATGACCACTGCTGAAAAAACAGGCCCTAGGTGGTTAAGAAACGGTGATGACAGAGAAGAAAATACAAGATTCATGTCTCTTTAGTTTGGACTGGAAGTGACATTAGAGCTGTTCCCAGGGCTTCTTAAGAAAGCTGATCATGTGGAAAGGTTTTGTTTATGTTTAATGCAGTCAAAATCTTTAAAATAGTTAATTTTATACCTCCAGAATTGTCTACATAAGAACTAAATCTGTATTCTTTTAGCATGACTTATACTCAAAAAATATCTGTTGTGACATGCTTCTTCCCTTTTTTCATGACATGTGAAAACATAATACAGTTATTATTGCTGTACTACGATTCTGAGGCTGATAAGACCTGAGGATCTCAGTATAGGCATATGTTTGCATTTTCAATGTAAATGTAGTCTTATCTGTTGTAATGGAAATTTTCCAATGAGCTTGATTTGTTTTCTAACTCGTGTTGTCATTCTCTGTCACCATTTCATGTTTCCTCATTTGTAAGCAATTCACAGAAAATATTCCTCTGGTCCCTTTTTATAAGTAGCCAAATGATTAATTAGAAAGCTCACCCACTCTGTGGGAAGTTGAAAAGACACTCTCAGGGTCATCTGGTCCAAATGACAATCTTCATTCTTCTCTCTCCTAAGCTGGTTGCAAATGCCTTGCACATGTTTGTCATAAAGTGAAAGCCACTGTTTACCTGAGAAAGAAGTTGGACTTGGGGCTGGTTTGCACCTTTTATTGTTCTTGTCCAGTAAGAAAAACCATGTGTGAAATACATTATTGTATTTGCTTAATTATTTGCAGAAGAATGAGAGTAACAACATGGTTTGAAAATGCCTGGGTTTTTTTGTCTTCTGAGCAAGACTTCTGACATTATCCTAAATGTCTTACATCCTTTATGGACATAAATCTTTAAGAACATAAAAAGTTTATGAGCCATCAGAACCAGAGAGAGAGATTCCATGAATTCTGTGAAAGCAGCAAAAGATAAAATGTAAAACATCAGGCTACAGCAAGTACCAGAGGCTGCAGGCTGACTAACGTAGATCACATACACACATGGTATGAAATAATACCAGGAGGACACTGGATAGATTAATTAAATGAAGGTAATACTTGATGAATGTTCCTGATGGCATTGCCATAATGCAGCAGAAAAGAAGCAGTGCACAACATGGATCTTGATTTTAGTAAGGCTTCCTATACTTTGCTCCCCTACCCCACCTGCAGGGAGTGAGCGAGTTGCTGTGTTGGTGCTTCAGTTGTCAGCGGGGGTTAAACTACGACAATATGAAATGTTCAGCTAATTTCTTCATGTGACGCTCATGTATCTCTTCCTTAGATTTTCAGTCTTGTCAGTAGAAGCATATTCTCCAATTCACTCTCGGATTGCTTACAGGTGTTTCTTACAGCATCAAGGAGCCTTGAAAAGGATACTGAAGAGCATGAGAGGCCTTATGATCAAAGGTTGTGATTATGTGCAAGTTAAAAGAGCTAGGTCTCTGAATTTCCTCATCAGGGTGTGGGGCTGACTATCGTGTCACGTAAGGAGTTGCTCTGGTGGCCTTCAGCAGGGTAATGCTTTAGAAATTACTTGGTTTGGTCACTTCTGGAGGAAGCTTCTTGTCACATTGCTTTTGAGTACGACCCCAGTACTACGCCATTAAATTTATTTTAGTCAAACTCATGTGCCAAGGGACGTACAGACACTGCAGCACAGTTTTACATAAACCAACAGATGAATGGATTTTCTAAAATAAAACCTTTTCAGATTAAGCTAAATGTCTAGAGATGGATAAGGCTACCCAGATCTAGACCATGTCGAGCTTATAAAAACATTTCTGTTGGAACAGAAAAAAACATTTCTGGTTTTCATTCTTTTTTTTTGTCTGAAAAGTATCCAATTACTATAGAACATTTTTGTCTAAATCAAACTGCTATAATCCTAATTTGCAAGTCTGAAATGATGGGAAATTTTGCCCCGGTTAAAGTAAGCCCCTGAGCCAACATCCACAGAGTCATTTAGGTAACTCATTTCTTAGTCTCCTGAATTTCAACTGATATAGAAGTGATGCATCTAAATCATACTGATGATCCTATATACCTTTCTAGGTTATTACTTTTTTCCAGCTGGAGTCATTAAAAAAAAAGTATATGTAGCAGTCTGTTGTTGGCAGCTGCACACTATCACCTCAGCAGTAAGGTTATGGAATTTGATATGGTTTTACTTACAAGACTGAAAATCTAAAGAAAAGATACATGAACACCACATGAAGAAAATATCTGAACAGTTCATGTTGTTGTTGTTTAACCCCAGCTGGCAACTAAAGCACCAACACAGCACACCAACACCTTGTGCAACCCCAGCCTCTTCGCTGGTGGTGTGCGGTGAGGAGCAGAAAAGCCATTGACTCTGTGTAAGCACTACTCCGCAAAAACTAAAACATCCCTGAATTATCAACAGTTTCCAGCACAAATCCAAAGCATAGCCCCATACTAGCTACTATAAAGAAAATTAACTCTATCCCAGCCAAACCCAGCACATATAGATATGTGGCTTTGCCTCTTCTCCGTTGCTCCTTTAGAAGCTATGCTGCCTAGTGGAAGTGTAACAGGCAAAGGCTTGAGACGCCAATGTGTGCTTTTCAGTTCCACCAGCTAACTAATTCACCCAGAAATGAGACAGAAGAGCTCGAGGCCTTTCTTCACCTGTGAGTCAGCTGTACTCTCCTCTCCCAGCAGGAAGCTGGGAACAGCAGGTACTAAGTGATCAGCAACACTGGAAGTAAACCTGCTGAAGGTGGGCAACCTCACATTAGCAAACCTAAGGTCCTAAGGGAGAGATTGATTCCTAACTCTGCAACAGAACAAGCATGATACTGCTCCTAGCATCTTCCTCTGCTAAGAACAACACTTGGGTTTTTGCATAAGGAATACTTGTGCAAAATGTAGTGGCATTCAGACCTACTTCCTGAGAAATTCTTTTTCAGAGGATTTTCTGGCTTCATTGATTGAGGAAATCCATGTCAGCTTCAGCACAGAGGATAGGGAGAGTGCTCAAGTAGCACAGTCTGGCCTGATAAACCAAGACATCATGGTCCCACATGGGTTTCAGCCCCAGAGGTTTGAGCCAAAGGTAGCCTAGAATCCAGATCTCCAAATTCCAAATAAAAAGAAGCACCTTTCCAACTTAACAGGTTGCTTGATAAACTGGTCATAACCATGGTGTTGGCATGCTCATCATTCTGAAGTCAGTGTTATCAGTGTCTTCTAGGAGACTCTGAGCACGTGCATCTCCTTCAGGGAGAGCCCTGGTGATAACTATTTTGTGAGTCCTAAACAGACCTGATCTTGTTGGACAAAATGGCAGTGCACAAAACTGTAGATACCAAAAGGTACTAGGGGAGCTAGGCATGGAGGGTGCATTTTATTGCTTTGTTAAAATTCAGTATCTAAAATATGCCTAAAGTAGTCCTAAGGCATTCTTGTTCTTTTACTCTTGCTTCAAAATATAGTGAAAATAATAAGCAAAGAAATATATTGAGACTAAAAAGACATTCAAGGGGAAGTTAAAATTGTGTTCTTGGTCAGAGGTTTCCTCATAGTCCCATATCTCCTATGTTTCTTTAATTTCTCCTTTCATAATATACATTAACAGAACTACATGGTGATTTTGTTCTGTTCCTTATTACTCCAAAGCCAAAATCTACAAAGTGAGTTAAATAATTTAGCAATTCTTGCCCTTTAAACTAAGAGATGTTAAAAGGTGCAATGCAGCCAGGAATTTCTTCAATTATTTAATACAACCACCTGAAAATATAATACAGCCAAGTAATAGGGCCACTGTTCAAACGTTCATCTAAATTATATCTTTTTATTTAAAATGGTTTGCCATCAGGCAGTATTAAAAGCAGTATGGACCTTATTAAAACAACAACTTTTATTCTGGCAATGTTCCTCCTCTGCTAACAGTCTTGAATTATTTACTGAAGGGTTTCCCTCATCAGCTAAAAAATAATCCCAAAGTTACCTGTATTTCCTTCTTTCTCTCCCATATTTTCATCACCCATACTAGGCAATGCAATTTCTGCAAGCGTCATAAATTCTAAGAACCAATGCTCTGCAGAGACTACAACCCAGCCTTAAAACCGAGACAGTATTCCAGCCCTCAAAGCTGTCAAATTGCGAGTGCTCAGTTTCAGTATGCCTTTTGGCTGGTGCATAACTCTCCATTTTCTTGCTGTGTTCTTAATGCTCTTACTCCCCTTCACCTAACAGTGGTTGGCACTGTAGACATGTCTTTATTGTAAACTTAGTGGTTTTGTGGATGTTTTCGACAAGCACTGCCAACTTAAGTACTCTTTATATGAGTTATAGCAATAAACAAAAGGCCTTAGGTAACCTTTTCGCCCTCTCTGGAGCTTATTATATACTCCTTTGGTACAGATAGGATTAATATTTATATTTGCACCATCTTTGTAAGATGGTGTTGTGAGTGATTTAGGGAGGATTGGTTTATCTAGATGAAATATCTACAGACATTCTATCATAGTGTCAGACCCGACACAAGGACCCAGAAGTTGGTGCAGTTAATTTGTACATGTTAGCCATTCATTTGCCAGAGCTGAGTACAAGCCTGTGGTTTGGTACTCTCTATGTAGAGTCTGCAGGGAGTTGGATCCTCTGAGGAGGGTAGCCTTAAGCCACTGAAGAAGGGGGGACAGCTCGCCTCCCACCTACATCTGGCATTTGAGTACTCTGAGAGTCACAGAGGGCAGGTCTATCCACCTTCATGCTTCTTCTGCTGAAACTGGGCCACCCTGAAAAGAAAACCACAAGAGTCACAGAGGCAGAAGATGAAAGGAAGGGCAGCATGACACAATGGTCTGATGAAGAATACAGCTGGCTAAAGCATAGGGGGCATAGGTACTGCTCCTTGAAACAAAAATCTTTCAGATGATGGGTTTTTTTACCTGAAATGCAAAAGCTGTCCTGGAACTAGGACCCAAAACCTGCCTGTTCTGATGAAGTTTTCCAGCCACTAAGCTACAAAATCGTTCTTGTTATGTTTGCTGTTATTTGGTCTTTTGCCTTGAAGACACAGGAGCAATGTCTTTACCATCTGAAAGCTAAAAGATTAAAGCTGACCTGGCCTCTGGTGTTCTTTGATTATTTATCTAATAGGAACTTGCCACCTGCCAGGCCCTTCTAATGGAAGTGCAAACAGCTCCCAGGACTGTTGAGGAATGCTGTGTTTGCCACGCACCTGTGGGAATCAAAGAACTTAGTCAGAAAACAACAAAGGCAGAATTTTTTTATCACTTCAAATCTGCTTGAATTCATAATTCTTTTTTTTTAGTTTAAAGAATCTTTGCGATACTTTTGTTGAATCCTTTGTTTTCCTTTAACAGCCATGACTGTAATGCTATACATCTGTATGGCATTTGTAATGCATCTGTAATGCCATACATCTGTATGGCATTTGTAATGCATCTGTAATGCCATACTGGATGCATGGGTATTTAAGTGTAGAAATTGGGCCCATGGTAGCATGATCAGTAACAATAAACAAGCATGAGAAATCAGTAAGTTTAGATTGGCCTTCTATACCATGCTAATATAGATAATCCAAATAACTGTTTACTTAAAATGACCAATCTGGCATTTAAAAAAGTGAATGTTTGTATGTGTGCAAAAGGGAAACTCAAGTACATTCTTCCTAATGCCTAGCTACTTTATCAGAATAGCACTTTACACCTTTTAAGAAGCTAGCAGGCTATTACATATGACTAATATATCAAGTTTCAATGCAGCTTTTATTCAAAGTTTAATAGAGATAATAGTAACATAAAAGCTACCCTCTGGTTCTTATAATTAAAAGGACAAGAGCCTGAGAGTCATAAGAAGGGAACATAAAGTTAATTACTTGCTTGTGTGCAGAATAAGAAGTCTATAATCTTAAGTAGTAGCCAATTTATAGGTTTGAATTTCTGAACACTAATATGTTAGGAAAATCATTTCAAATCCTTCTGATAATTTCTTCACATAATTGTGATTAGACTCTTAGTTATAGTTTAATTTACTATGCCACTTCCCAACACCTCCCTTTCTCTATGGTTTTGTTTACCAGAGCAAAGATTTCAGGCACTAATATTGTCTGAAAGCTTACAGTAAATCTAAACACTAAAGATGTTTTACAGGCAGAGGTAGCAGAAAATAAAAAGAGATAGTACTGAGATATTTGTTAGTAGATATAAAATTCAGTGTGGGGGAAAATTATTCTGACTTATTAGCTTTGCTCTCTTTAATCTATAGGTAAAATAGCTTGAATTTAAAAATAAATACTTGTGTTTTCTATGGAAATAATTTTCAGCTAAGTTTTGGTGTCTATGGTAATTTTCCAAGGTTCTTTTTCATTATCTACTCTCCTGGGAGATTAAAAAAGTCAGCAGACATAATGTTGTAGATGCAGAACCAGCAAACTTTTCCAAATTGCTCTTGAGGGTTTTAATTATTTTATTTCCTACTGCATATAATTCTCAACTCTATTTTTTTCCTATTCCCTGTCCAGTTGAGGAAGGGGAGGGATAGAGCAGCTTTCTGGCACATGATGTCCACTGTAGGGCCAACCCACTACCGTGGTTTTGTAATACAATAAAATATAGTTGCTGTACATATCCAATAATTTGCTGTACTTTCTGGAGACACTACTACACGATCTATATCGCACTTTCATTGATTCTGAAACTGGATTTGTATCATTGTCTGGATTAACAGATCTGGATCTAAATATGTATTTCTAAGAGTGTGTAGTTCACTTGTATTGCCCAGGGAAGCTGTGAATGCTCCATCCCTGGCAGTGTTCAAGGGCAGGTTGGACAGAGCCTTGGGTGACGTGGTTTAGTGTGAGGTGTCCCTGCCCATGGCAGGGGGGTTGGAACTAGATGATCTTAAGGTCCTTTCCAACCCTAACTATTCTATGATTCTATGATACATAAGATAAGGTGAAACATGGTAGTCACAGAAGAAAAGCTTCATTTAAAATTTCAGCAGTATAGTATGTTCTTTGTAAGGAGAGACAGTATCTTAGCAAAACGGACAGCCATCTACAGAGACTTAGACAAAGAATGCAGAAGGGGCTCTTTAACTTAATCTAAACGTAAACAATTTATGTAAACTGCTTCAGCCTCGTGATAGCTATGTATAACACAGATGGACTACAAATCCACATGCATTCAGTCTGGGAATGATGCTGCTGACTGGTTGCTTTAATAATGTTCAGTAATGTTCAGTTCATTGCATGTGGAACCTGTAAAAGGATCCACCTGTGCAGGTCCTTACTCCTGCTCACAGCAGTAAATTCAGGTAGGGATATATTTGTTTATCCCTTCTAGTCTTTGTACAGGGTCAGGCGTTTTGTTATCAAATCAACCCAAGATACAGTAGTCAGTAATAAGAATCACCAAACATGGATGAAACCATTCAGAAGCACTGTGGGTTGTATCCAGAGGCAGTGACTGTCCAAGTTCTTATGGCTCCAAGTTACTTAGGCCCTCACATCAACAAGAACACAGATCTTTGTCAAGTCCTTGATGATTAACTCTCTGTGGGTCTTGACATTCAAACAGTTTAGCAAAAAAGTCGCTACATCATTGGATTACTTTTCTGTTGCTGCAGAATGGGACAATGTAAATTATATTCAGTGCAGACAGACAATGTTTAGCTTTTGGTTGCTTCCTGTATGAGTGATTTCATTCAGCCTTGTAATTTATTTAAAGGAAGAGCAGTGATAAACACAGTAAACTGAACTGGCTCAACTGAAATTGAAATACCAATTCCTTATGTAAGAATATAAGCCAGCTCTTGTATGGACAGCGTACCAGCTGCCTGGTAAATGTATCAGCCGCACATTTAGACCAATAGGATGTCCAATGACAGGGCTTTAAGTAAAATTTCCATGAAAATAAATGTGAGATAGTCAGCTTTTGCCCTGCCTAACATTGCAGTGTGAACTAGGTGGAGGAAACATCTGAGAGTAGCCTATACTGGATAGATTTTCTACTGTAGTGGTTTAATAATGTGCACCATTACAACGGACGTGATTCTGAACTTTGTAGGGTTTGCAGCAACTTAAGTGCACAGCTCTTAGTGTTGCTGTCACAGTCTTCCTATGTGTGAAAAGAGAATAATGTTTATGGAATCCTATCCCTTGCTTGCTTGTTCTTACTGTAAAGGAAGTTAAAAAGAGGTGGTTTAAAGTCTTAAAAAAATGGAAAGGAAAGATCAGCTCTTGGTGTTCTTAGTGTTATTGACCAAGCTGCCAAAAGTTTACAAAAGAGTGTCTGGACTTCTGGAAATCTTAGGATTTGATTACTGATAATGTCTTGAGATTTTTTTTGTGCTCTGCTAAAATTTGATTTTCTGCCCAACAATATCCATTGTGTTCACTCTACTATTCACTTGCTTTTAACTTTTACAAGGTCACCTTCATCATATTCATGTTCTAAATACTCCTCTTGAGTAACTCGGGTTATCTCACACTTCTATAAATTTTACTTAACAAATCAAAAGTATTGGATTGACTACTATCATATTTTATCATAATTATTGAAAACTGAGCTTACAAATTTGGTCAATGTCTTAATAAGGCCCCATTTCTTGCAAAGTAGCTCCTGAATATACCAAATTAGTACTACAGAGCATTATTCATTGGTTTCACTTCCTGACAAGAGTAGCAATACAGTAATTTTATGAAGACTGATACCCAGTAAACTGGGTAATTTTTTACTCCACATAGTGATACCTACTCTGAATTAGAGTAAATTATTTTATGATTTATAGAAGTGCTATGCTTTCTTTTTTTTCTACCTAGAACGGTAGCACACATAAGGCTGGAAGCAACACAAACCCAGTGGTTCTTAACAGATGTCTTTGATTCCTCCTGAGCAAATGTTGCACTGTAATTCAGTTTTTAAGAAAAAGTTGCTCCAGAAGGACATCTTTAATTTATTTATATTCACATCTTGTTATGCTTTAAGGCTTTACTACCAGTGAGTATAAGCTGAGTAAACTCATATGCAACATTGCTTTGAATCTTGAAGACAGAAATCTTTGCAATATATATGTGTATATATGTGTGTGTATATATATTTATATATATATCTATATATGCAAACACAGGATATACTATACAGATAAAATATAACAAGTTGATAGTAGTATTTCCATCACAAACAGAAAAATACTGATGTGAGAACAATAAACATTAGCACTTGGTATTTAATACTATTTTTAAATGCTGCTTTTTTTCTTTCTTGGGGAAGGGTGGGAGATTTTTAATGCAGAAGAACAAAACAGAGAATCAAACTACTGTCAGTATTAGTATTGGGAATACTACTTTTGTTTTATAAGTATTTATATGGCCCTCCTAACTGGGGTAACATCTGAATGCCTTGCCATTTTTAAGACGTTATTCCTTACCTGTAAAACAGAGGAATGCTGTTGTCTACAATTTACCAACCGGAAAGTTGAATCGCAAAAAAAAGCAAACACAGGAATTTAGAAAGCTTAAATTTCTTTGAGATCTCTGATCCGGATATCATCTACTGGATTCTGTGAAGGCCACCAAGCCAGCTGGAGCCAAACAGCTGTTTGAGTATGGCCCTCATCAACCATCTCATAAGAAACTTTTGGTAACAATAAGGAGGCAGGAGTTTTGTTTTCCAGATTCACTGTCATGCCTTTATCGCTGGATCACTAGTGAGGAATTTTGCTATGATGTTTTCACTACACACAGCACATTTTTCCTTTTTTCTGGTCACAACATCTTTCTCTTGTTGGTATGCTGGTGTACCTTAACCACAGCTGAATTTAGGGCAGTTATTGACTAAAGGACATACTTGCTATTCCTTTTTACTCTTGTAGGGGCAATGATCCCCTTCAGGCAAACTGCAGCATTGTTGAACATGTGCCTGTTTCATTTCTTCATCATTCTTCAGCTTTACTGTAAATTTTGCCCTGTGTCTGATACCCGTGGGTGCACAGGAAGATCAGTATGTGTGGCTGGTTCACCTGGATACTGGTATTTTCATAAAAAAACCTCTACTGTTGTGATTTCATCATTATTTGAGCAGTGGAGAATCAGGCCAGAAATCACTTTGTTGTATTCAGTACCCACAAAACAGTTTCCTAGCATTTTTTCATTCTCCATGGGTGCTGGTGGCACCAATTTCCTCCCTAGCACAGACCTAGTGATAGAAATGCAATTGATCAGTTCTGTGATTTTTCATTGTCATTAGCTTTCAGCATATGAAATGAGAGAAGCTGATCCTGATCTTACACTGGTGTCACATCATCAATTTCAAAGAAGAGACATTGGCGTAAGATTAGTGTGGTTGACTGGCAAGTTGAGATGCTGCTTTCCATTTGTTTGATAAGAATGTCAGGTTTGAGAACTCAATGCTATAGATAGACACTAGTGCAGAAATTATTATTAATTTCATGCATAAAGGAAAGAAAGCTGTAAAAATGGAAATGATTTTTTTAATTGGAATGAAAAAAAAATAAAGCCATGTACTGCCCAGAGATCTTGGACACCAGTATCTAACAGAGTGGATGAAGAAAACTGAAGTTAAATTTCGATGTACTGGAATAAGTTTATGAAACTACACATTTTTCATTACAATAAAAAAGGGTGTTACTTTCTTAACAGGACACCTGAATCACTTCTTTTTGTATTGGTGTTAAATTGAAACATTTTTGCCCCAGTGATTCATACTGCATGAGTAGATGGTCTTCGTTAGTTATCCTTTTCTCATTCAAATAAAAACATGAGCTTGTGTCACTGGCCACAAGCTATTTAAAGAGTTTCTCTGTATTTGAGGTCACTGGATTTCAAACAGGAAATGGAGACATGCTATGGGAAAAATGTAATCTCCTGTGTAAATGTTTGAACAACACTGACATAATGTAAAATTCAACCACACGCAAATAGAATTGGAGGTAAACACCTCTATGTATGTGTGCACCAATGATACAAATCTGGCATCTGGTAAAATAAAAGTTTAATTGTTATTATGATTGTTACATCTATCTGTTATTATGATTCTTCTCATTAATCAGCCATTCCCTCAGTAAAGGTCATGTGGATGTACACTATCTCCTGCTAATATTTATTCACATTCTTCATAAGGTTTCTGTGTAGAACAATATTCCGCTGAACTTCTGAGTCACTCTGAGGGACATCTAGTCCCATCCCTTCACTCCTTCTGCAAAACCCCTTGATCTGAAATGGCTGGGCCACTGTTCAGAGAAGAAAGATTCAAGAGGCCAGAGACAGAACAAACAAGAGGAAGTGTCACTGCCAGGTCTGGCAGATGGGGACTCCTCAGAGAGAGGAGGGATCCTGGTTTTCATCATATCTCTTACCTATAAAGACTAAAAAATTGTTTTAATAGTTTCTTCTTAAGCAAATTCTTCCACTCCAAAGTAAATTGTTGAGGTTTTGATAATAAGAAGAGGTAAGTTTGTTTGAAAACAATTTAGATTTGTGCAAAAAAAAAAATTGCATCAGCACAATGGCTGTTTCACATGTTGTCCACCATGGCCTGCCCTTCCTGGAGCGTGAGTTTGGTGGAGTCAACTGCTGCCCTGAAGCCCATTTGCTTACTAGTTTGGATACTGTCAGCAGGACTGCTGACAGCTTGTACTTCTTAAAGTAAAACGTATGCTCCAGAAATATCTCCCTTTGTTTTCCACCTACTGGGCACAAGCACTTAATTCTGAACTAATAATGATGTCTGCAGAACCACTACTGCTTGAATGGAAAGCAGCAGGATCAGACCTGCTGGCTGTCCATGGTTCAACTTCAGCAGTGAAGTCCAAGCACAGGTCTTTTGTACCTGTAAAGTGGAAGCAGGCTGAGAGGATTTAATTAATATTAGTTTGCTTTGAAACAAGACATAAACACACTAATATAGTATAACTGGTAACCAATGTATAAAAATTTTTGTACACAGTGTCAGTAAAATTAATGCTGTGGACAGTAGCAGGACATATGCCTTATGCTGGTTTTTATGCTAACTATGCCTTTTGCTAACTACACAAGCCTCAGTCTGGTACCAACTTGCTGTGAGACCTTGCTGTGTGAACCGGAACTTGGTACCAGGTGTCTCCTGTAATTTTTGATGGCTTGACTTCGCGAACAAAGATTTTGGGAAGGGCTTTACCCACGCTTACTACAAGCGCGCTGATGACTAAAA